>CAUYQU010052960.1:0-125498 GCA_963574635.1 Cheracebus regulus | reverse complement strand
GCAGGCACAGTGGCTCACGCCTGTAATCCCAGCAATTTAGGAGGCCAAGGCGGGTGGATCACCTGAGATTAGGAGTTCCAGACTAGCCTGGCCAACATGATGAAACCCTGTCTCTGCTAAAAATACAAAAATCAGCTGGGTGTGGTGGTATGTGCCTGTAATCCCAGCTACTCAGGAGGCTGAGGCAGGAGAATTGCTTGAACCCAGAGACAGCGGTTGCAGTGAGCTGAGTTTGCACTACTGCACTCGAGCCTGAGCAACAAGAGAAAAACTCCGTCCCCCAAAAATTTAAAATCTTAAGTGGGCAACTCTAACTAGTAGGGGCAGAGAGGAATTTATCCCCACCAGAATTGTTAAAATGGCTGAATAAGCAGGTCCAGGCAAAGCTTCCAGAAACAATGCACTGTGTAATTGCTGTGATGAACCCCAGAAACACTGCTTCTGCTGCCTCCAGTACCAGCAACAGATCACCTCCGCCCAGCCTGCTTCATGTTGCTTCCAAATCAGAACCTCCTATGGGTGCATCTTATTGGTGGAAGTTGGACCACAGCCTGCAATGGAAGCTGGGAGATGCAGCTTACCAAACTTTGACCTTCAGAAGAAGACAGGATTCACAGTTTTGGGGAGCCAATGTATTTCTTTGATTCTAAAATGCACATTTTCCCCACATTTTCACGTGTCTGAAATCAGGATGCTTCTGACAGTAGATGATGCCCCTGCCATTTGGCAGTTTGGTAATGTGGTTGACGTTGCCCGCACATACATGAAATCTCTGTGTAAGACTAAGAGAGCATCTGCACTGAAAGAGTGCAGAGGGAAATCAGCAGGTTGGAAGAAAATCCTGGGCCAACAGTGAAACACTGTTCATAAATGCTGCAATATAAATGCTCCTGAGGGCCCAGCGCACTGCCCACGGTGCCAAACCAGCAACACAAACAACTCTGAGTATAAAAGGGATCCAGAAGACTCTACACTAAACGTGGGTCCTTTTAAAATACATGCACAAGAGAGATCTACACTTCTGACCAGGCGCGGTGGCTCACATCTGTAATCCCAGCACTTTGTGAGGCTGAGGCGGACGGATCACGAGGTCAAGAGATTGAGACCGTCCTGGCAACATGGTGAAACCCCATTGCTACTTAAAATACAAAAAAAAAAAAATTAGCTGGGCGTGGTGGCGCGCACCTGTAGTCCCAGCTACTTGGGAGGCTGAGGCAGGAGAATCACTTGAACCCAGGAGGTGGAGGTTGCAGTGAGTCCAGATAGCGCCACTGTACCCCAGCCTGGCGACAGAGCAACATTCCATCTAAAAAAAAAAAAAAAAAAAAAGAGAGAGAGAGAGAGAGAGAGAAGGGATCTACACTTCAATAAACGAAATTAGATCTTTCTTTCTTTTTCTGAGACAGGGTCTCACTCTGTTGCCCAGGCTGGAGTGCAGTGGTACAATCATAATTCACTGCATCCTGTACCTTGCAGACTCAAGTTGAACCCTAAGTAGCTAGGGCTCATCCTTCATTCCCCCAAGTAGCTGGGACTACAGGCCACTATACAGGCTGGGCCTACAGACAGCCGCCATATCTGGCTAATGTTTTGTATTTTTTGTAGAGATGAGGTCTCCCTATGTTGCCCAGGCTGGTCTTGAACTCCTGGGCTCAAGCAATCTGCTTGCCTTGGCCTCCCAAAGTGCTGGGATTATAGGCATGAGCCACCATGCCGGGCCTTAAATGAGATCTTTCAAGAACAAAATACAAATTCTAAATGATAAGAAAGCATTATGCCTGTGTTTAATCGCCTTCATTTCCTCTTATTGGTCCATAAAATAATGGTGCATCTTACAATTGATGGCAACTTAGATTTAATGAACTACCTGTCAACAAAGCATGGGAAAGAGCACAAAAGATCCTAGGCAACCCTGGCACGTGCCTGCTGCATTCATGGATAAGGCGATGAGGAATGGTATCTCTGCCTCTGGCTACTGGAGGCAGCACAGTAGGAGCAGTCCAAGGACAGCTGTGATTCTCTGATCTCAGTGGAGGCCGAGGCGATGTTTCTCCACTATCAGACCATGCTCAGCAGACACAAACACACCGTCCATGCTTTTGGGTAGGACTGAACTCAGGGAAGAAAAGCAAACATTAACAGAGCACCTAGTGCGTATTTGGTGCTGTACCGGGCACTTCATTCACAGTCTCTCCTGTGAGCCTGAAAACTTCTCTGGAAAGTAGTCCCTTTACACATGGAAGAAAGTCAAGGGTAATGAGGTTAAGACTCTCATCAAGGGTAGGTGCAGTGGCTCGTGCCTCTATTCCCAGCATTTTAGGAGGCCAAGGTGTGTGGATCACTGGAGCCCAGAGTTTCAGACTAGCCTGGGCAACACAGTGAGACCCTATGTTAGGGGTCTCCCTATGTTGGGAGGGGCTGTTGACACATTGTCATTATAGGGTGATCTGGCTGCACTCTTTCAATGGGGAGCCCCCAGTGTGTCAAATTCTTCAAGAAAATTCTTCCAGCTTCTTGTCTGACCTGTCCTTTCAGCTTGGCACAGCAGATGGGGCCTGGGTTTTCAAGCAAGCAGACCACCCTGGGCTCTATCCTGGCTCTGCCGCCCTACAGCTGTGCACGTCTGGATGAGTTACTGGATCTCAGGGGCCCAGTTTTCTCATCAGTGAAATAGATGTGATGACATCTACCTCCCTAGGATGTCAAGGGTTAAATGACCTGATGAATAGGGAGCATGTATGTTTTCTCCCTCCTTGGCCTCAGCCGTGCCCCCGGCAAGAGTCTTTCTGTAGTCTCACTCATTGCTTTGCTCCATTTCTCTGGAGCAGCAGTCCCTGGGTTAGAGGTGCTCCCCATAATCCCCTGCAGAGACTGGCACCTGTAACAGGGCGGTTTGCAGAAGGAGCTATGAAGCAGATAACAGGGTGCTTGTTTGGCCCTAGAGGGAGGGCACTGTGCCAAAGTGCCTGTGGGCGACTCCACCCAGGGCAATTCGCCATGACTACTGGGCAGGGAGCAGGACAGCCCTTATCAGAATGAGAAAACTTGACTGCTGCTGGAAGGACTGATGGAAGCAATCTTGGCCAGAGAGGGAGAAGGTGGAGAGTCAGAGTAGGGTGTTGCATGGGAGGGACTGGGGTTCAAGGCAGAAGGATTGCTTGAGGCCAGGTGTCAACACCAGCCTGGGCAATATAGTGAGACCCCATGATATGGTTTGGATCTATGTGCCCATCAAATGTCATGTCAAATTGTAATTTCCCCCCACCCCAAGGTTGGAGGTGGGGCCTGGTGGGAGGTGATTGGATCATGAGGTGGAGTTCTCAGGAATGGGTCAGCACCATCGCCTCGGTGCTGTTCTCGTGAGTGAATGAGTTATCACGAGATCTGTCTGTTTAAAAGTGTGTAGCAGCCAGGCGGAGTGGCTCACGCCTGTAATCCCAGTACTTTGGGAGGCTGAGGTGGGCAGATCACGATGTCAGGAGTTCGAGACCAGCCTGGCCAACGTGGTGAAACTCCATCTCTACTAAAATATAAAAATTAGCCTGGTGTGGTGGCGTGCTCCTGTAGTCCCACCTACTCGGGAGGCTGAGGCAGAAGAATCGCTTGAACCTGGGAGACAGAGATTGCAGTGAGCCAAAATTCTACCACTGCACTTCAGCCTGGATGACAGAACAAGACTGTGTCTCAAAAAAAAAAAAAAGTGTAGCGACTCCCCCTTCTCTTTCTCTTCCTCCTACTCTGGCCATGTGAAACATCTCACTCTCCCTTTGCCTTCCAGGATTGTAAGTTTCCTGAGGCCTCACTGGAAGCCAAGAAGCCATTATGCTTCCTGTACAGCCTTTGGAACCATGAACCAATTACATCTCTTTTCTTTGGAAATTATCCAATCTCAGGTATTTCTTTGTAGCAATGTGAGAATGAGCTAACACACTGGATCTCTTTTGGGGGGTAATATATATATATACAAACATATGGCCAGGTGCAGTGGCTCATGCCTGTAATCCCAGCCCTTTGGGAGGCTGAGGCACAAGGATCATTTGACTCCAGTAGTTTGAGACCAGCCTGGACAACATAGTGAAATACCGTCTCTAAAAACTAAACAAAATTAGCCAGGCGTGGTGGTACATGCCTATAGTTTCAGCTACTCAGGAGGCTGAGCTGGAAGGATTGCTTGAGCCTGGGAAATTCAGGCTGCAGTGAGCAAGCTCACACCAGAGTGTACCTCACAATAGTATATATAGGCTGGGCACGATGGCTCACTTCTATAATCATTTATATAAAGTATATTCATATATATATATATATATACACACACACACACACATATAAATAAAGCATGTATAGGCTGGGCATGGTGGCTCATGCCTATAATCCCAGCATTTTGAAAGGCCAAGGTGGGCGGATCACTTGGGGTCAGGAGTTCAAGACCAGCCTGGCCAACATGGTGAAACCCCATCTCTACTAAAAATACAAAAATTAGCCAGGTGCAGTGGTGGGCCCCTGTAATCTCAGCTACTCGGGTGGCTGAGGCAGGAGAATCGCTTGAACCCGGGAAGTGGCAGTTGCAGTGAGCGTAGATCATGCCATTGGACTCCTGCCTGGGGAACAGAGTGAGATTCTATCTTAAAAAAAAAAAAAAAAATATATATATATATATATTGTGCCCCCACCCAGTCTTCACCCTGCCCTCATTTTGTCATGCACCAAATACCCCAGAATATATACCTACCCCACCCAGTCTAGGCTACTTGGTTCATGACAAAATGACTAATGTCAATGATGCGGGGAGTTTTGCTTTAGGAAAACCAAACTATACTTGCCCAAATTTTAAGCTGATCATTTGAATTCTGAAGAAAGATTTTTAAAAGAAATTTTTGTATTTTGGCATAATTCTAGATTTACAGAAGAGTTGCCAATATAATAAGCAGACTTCTCATATCTCCTTCCCCAAGTTTTCCACTCTAACATCTCACAGAGGCTGGGCACGGTGGCTTACGCCTGTGATCCCAGCCCTTTGGGACGCTGAGGCAGGCAGATCACCTGAGGTTGGCAGATCGAGACCAGCCTGATCAACATAGAGAAACTCCGTCTCTACCAAAAATACAAAATTATCTGGGCATGGTGGTGCATACTATAATCCCAGCTACTGGGGAAGCTCAGGCAGGAGAATCACTTGAACCTGAGAGGAAGAGGTTGCAGTGGGCTAAGATCGCACCACTGCACTCCAGCCTGGCCAACAAGAGCAAAACTCTGGCTCAAAAAAAAAAAAAAAAAGAGGGAATAACATTCCTTGCCTGGACTAGTTTTCCCTCAAATCCATTCTCCCATCTGCCTCAGTAAGAACCTCCGCTTTTTGGCTGACACATGCCATTCCAATAAGGACCACATTCCCCAGCCTCCCCTGTAGCAACAGGAGTCCAGGTGACTAGGTTCTAGTCAATCTGAAAAAAGCAGAAGTGGTGTGTCCATCTTCCTTGAAGAGAGGTATGCCCTTTTCTCCCATTCCTTCAGCCTGTGGCTGGCAGGAATGCTGTCATAGTGGCTTGGAGCTCCAGCAGCCGTTTTAGACTGTGCCATGACCCGGCGGATGCAAGGTTCACCTGGCAAACAAACATGCCATCAGAAGACTTGCCTGACATTGTAAAACCTCTTACCTCTAGACCAGGGTTTCCCAATCTGAGTCCTATCGTCACTGTGGGCTGGATACTTCTTTGTTGTGGGGGCTGTTCTGTGCATTGTTAGGCCTCCACCCACTATACACCAATAGCACTCCCACCCACCAGATTGCCATTGTCCTCTGGGGGCAAAGCCACCTCTGGTCAAGAAACCGCTGCTCTGGAACAAATAGCATCCAATAAGAATATAGTGCAAGTGGCTGGGCACAATGGCTCAAGCCTATAATCCCAGCACTTTGGGAGGCCGAGGTGGGTGGATCACCTGAGGTCAGGTGTTTGAGGCTAGCCTGACTAACATGGTGAAACCCCATCTCTACTAAAAATACACACACAAAAAATAAGTTGAGTCTGGTGGCAGGCACCTGTAGTCCCAGCTACTCGGAAGGCTGAGGAGGAGGATTGCTTGAACTCAGGAGGCAGAGGTTTCAGTGAGCCGAAATTGCGCCATTGCACTCCAGCCTGGATAAGAGTGAAACTCGGTCCCCAAAAAAAAAAAAAAAAGACCATATATATACAGTTCGGGCACAGTGGCTCACACCTGTAATCCCAGCACTTTGGGAGGTTGAGGTGGGCAGATCACTTGAGGTCAAGAGTTCAAGACCAGACTGGCTGACACGGCAAAACCCCGTCTCTACTAAAAATACGAAAATTTGCCAAGTGTGGTGGTGCTCACCTGTAATCCCAGCTACTTGGGAGGCTGAGGCAGGAGAATCATTTGAACCCAGGAGGTGGAGTTTGCAGTGAGCAGAGATCGCGCCACTGCACTCCAGTCTGGGTGACAGTGCAAGACTCTGTCTTAAAAAAAAGTAAAAATATTAACAGGTAAAATTAATTTTCATAATGTATTGTATTTAACTGAATACATTCAAATTGTTATCATTTATTATGTGATCAGTGTAAGAATTACTGAGGGGCGGCTGGGCGCAGTGGCTCACACCTGTAATCCCAGCACTTTAGGAGGCTGAGGTGGGTGGATCGCGAGGTCAGGAGTTCGAGAGCAGCCTGACGGATATGGTGAAACCATGTCTCTACTAAAAATGCAAAAATGAGCCGGGTGTGGTGGTGTGTGTCTGTAATCCCAGCTACTTAGGAGGCTGAGGCAGGAGAATCGCTTGAACCCTGGCGGTGGAGGTTGCAGAGAGCCCAGATTGTGCACTGCATTCCAGCGTGGGCAACTGAGCGAGACTCCAACTTAAAAAGAAAGAAAAAAAAAAAGAAAAAGGAATTACTGAGGGGCTAGGTTCCATTCTTTTTTCATATACAGGTTTTACATCTCCAGCACATCTCCATACAGACCAGCCAGCTCTCAAGTGCTCAACAGCCATATGTGCTGCGTGGGTACCCTAGAGGGTGACATGAACTCTAGACTTCTGGAACTTGAGGGAGAAAGAAGCCTCTATCTCTTCTTACTTACAGAGAATGTAATCCTTAGCAGCACACAGGGCTTTTCATGAATGACATGCTGTTGGACAATCAAGAAGAAATTAAAGTGAACTTGCTGACCCAAAACTGAAAAGTGAAGTGCCTTAGAGAAGCCAGGCGAGCCTGCCTTGCACGCCCTATCCTGTCTCTCTCAGTGCTCCCAACGGCTCCATGACGGAGGCATCATCTTCATTCCACAAAGATCCGGAGCTTGGAGAGCGTGGTGGATGCTGTCATGTCCAGCCAAGGTGTATTCCTCTCCAGCCACGGCACTCAGGCCCCTGCTGCAGGGAGCCTTGGCAGGTGGTAACACTGATAGGTCCCTCTCCAGGACTCAGCTGAGCCGCTTTGCCCAAAGTCATGTCCCTTCCCCAGGGCAACCACATCTGTCCGTGACTGGTCAAGGTGATGTATAAAGGCCTGAACCCGGCAGGGCGCGGTGGCTCATGTCTGTAATCCCAGCACTTTGGGAGGCCGAGGCGGCTGGATCACGAGGTCAAGAGATCGAGACCATCCTGGTGAACATGGTGAAACCCATCTCTACTAAAAATACAAAGATTAACTGGGCATGGTGATGCGCACCTGTAGTCCCAGCTATTCAACAGGCTGAGGCAGGAGAATCACTTGAACCTGGGAGGCAGAGGTTGCAGTGAGATGAGATCACGCCATTGCACTCTAGCCTGGTGACAGCCTGGCCCCAGACCTCACATAGGATCCACTGAGGCCTCACAGCTGAACTCTGTCCTCTGCTCTCTGCTTCCTTCTCTGGAAGCTGTTGATCCCAAGAGCATCCAACACTGTGATAAACATGTTTGCATACGCTTTCCCTCTGGCTAAATCCCGCCCTCTACCTTGGCTGTCCTTCACCTCCTATTCATGCCTCAAAACCATCTTCTCAGCCCCAGTCTTCATCGTGACCCCTTCTGAGAGCAGCTGGGAATCCCTGTGGAGCTGCTAAGGAGGTGACTCCTGAGTACTCAGTGGGGCCCTTACCGCTGCCTCTGCAGGGACCCTGGGCTGATCCTGGGAGCAGAGGACACCTGGTCACAGCACCTTTGCCCAGTGTGGGGTGAAGAAAGAAATGCAGGGCCTTAAGACAGGAATGGATGAGAGCCAGAGTATGGTTGTTGAATTTACAGACCTGGCCTCAAATCCCAGCTGTGGCAGTCAGCCTCACAAGCCTGTTTCTTCAGTTGTAAGGTGATGTTTCTGCTTTTCACTGTCAGGAGATGGCAGTGCATGGCTCCGGGTCTGGAGCACAGTAAAAGTCAACGTTCCCACCATGGGAACTGTGAACATTCACAAAATAAAAAGGGGACTGGCAGGCCATCTCCTGCACATTTGTCTTCTCCTCCTGCTCACCAGACTGTTCGCCCTGGGGGTCCAGACTAGTCCTAATTGTGCCCTGTAACACCAGAGAGTCATGGGCAGAAAGATGCATTTTTGTTCACACAGTGTGACTCAAATGCTGTCTCTGTAGAATTCTATTCTCATGTTGTTAAAAACCTACAAAGGGAGAGAAGGTAGGCAGGCACCCAAAATACACAGATAGAGTCATACTTAGGTCATGAGAGCCATCATTCCTGAGAAGCTAAACTCACCTGAACCTAAGCTTCACCACAACCATGAAATGAGGCCTTATTATTCCCAATAGCAAAACAGATCCAGTGTATCATTTTTCCATTTGTATGAAACAAACCAGCCCACACCTTACTGGTGTAAGGCAACAGCCATCCATTTGCTCACGAGGCTGCATTTTGGGCAGGGCTTGCTTCAGTTCTATGAGGTGTGGTCGCAGGCAATTCACTGGGGCATCTCAGATGGGCTCTGCTGGGTGGCTGGAGGAATTGGAGGCTGGCCAGGTCTCCCTCTCCAATAGGGCATGTGGATTCAACCTGGTGGCTCAGAGCTTTGGGAGAGTTAAGAGAAGCTGCTTATCACGCCTGTAATGCCAGCACTTTGGGAGACCAAGGGGGGTGGATCACCTGAAGGTCTGGGGTTCAAGACCAGCCTGGCCAACATGGTGAAGCCCCCATCTGTACTTAAAATATAAAAAAATGTCCGGGCGAGGTGGCTCACGCCTGTAATCCCAGCACTTTGGGAGGCCAGGGCAAGCAGATCACGAGGTCAGGAGTTTAAGACCAGCCTGACCAATATAATGAAACCCTGTCTCTACTAAAAATATGAAAATTAGATGGGTGTGGTGGTCCATGCCTGTAGTCCCAGCTACTTGGGAGGCTGAGGCAGGAGAATTGCTTGAACCCGGGAGGCGGAGGTTGCAGTGAGCCATTCCACTCCAGCCTGGGCAACAAGAGTGAAACTTTAAAAAAAAAAAAAAAAGAGAGAGAAGCTGTCTAGGGGACAGCCCAGAAGGTAATAGCATTACTTCCTCTCCATTCTATGGTTAAAGCAAGTCACAGGGCCAGCCTATACAGAAGGGGTAAGGGAGGGAAAGAGACACCATCTCTTGCTGGGAGAAGCAGCGTGAGGTCCATTTCCTCCACCCAAGGTCACACATTCAGATGGAGCTAAGTAGTAAACCCAGGTAGCCATTATAATATTGACTTCCCTTCCTCCAGGCCTTTGCAGGAGCCTCTACTCTCCGTCCATCTCCACAGATTGCTTTCACTTCCACTCACCCATCTGTCAAAAGACATCACTTCACCTGGAGCCTCTTCAGATCTCCAAAGTCCCCCTCTGTGTTCTCAGGGCAGCCTTTACTTCTCTGACCACACTGCACTGTCTGCTGCTTACCCACAGGCCTTTCCAGTTAGAACTCAAGGATGAGGTCAGCAGAGAACAGCTTCTTTCCAGACCACCCCAGAGTGCCTCCGATTTAAACAGTGGGTTTGTCGTGGCCCCTGATGGCCTGGGGTTGTGGGGGTTGGTGTTAAGAATGTTTCTTTGGAAGTTGCCTTAAGACTGACCTCTGGGCAAGGAACTGGAAGGAAGCCAGAGGGAGACCGTGAGCAGGACACAGGTCCTGTGACAGCTTCGGTTGTCCTCATGAGGAGTCCTGGGGCTAAAATACCTCATCAGCGCTGTCCTCAATTGGGCAGAGAGGGCCAGGCTTTTATACTCCTACCGGGATAGTCACGGGAAGTGGGCTATCCCAAGAGGGACATGACAGAGGGCGAGGCTGTCTCTGAGCAGGGGCAGTTCCTGGAGAAGCCGATGGTTGGCAGACTGTCTGGTGACAGCACCACTTGCAGCTGGGGAAAGAGTTCCATTCCCCTAACAGGGCAGAACAGTGGGGAGGTGGCAGTCCTTGAGGGCTGCACAGAGGAAGTGGTTTGCCAGTTGTGACCTGTGGCTGGAGGGAGGGGGGCAGGAGCAGCAGAGTGAGGGAAGGGTTGACCCACATCCATGCTTGGGGGAACAGGAGTTCTGGACCCAGGTCTCCAAGGGATGTCATTTGACTGGATTAATACGGAGGGACAGAATCCCCATCTCCTCTGTGCCAGGTGCTGTGCCATGTACTGGAGGACCAGACAGCACCTGGACATGGGTCAGGGCTCCATGGAACTCCACTCCCACCTAAGGGCCCTCCCCTCCACCCTATGACCCACTGTCTACACTGCTGCCAGACTGATCTTTCCAAAAGGCAAATCATACATGTGACATGTGACTCCTCTGCTTAAAACATAGAGTAAAATCCTAGTTCCTTTCTTGGCCTGCCAGGCCTTCTGATCTTCCCCACCCTTCTCACCTCATCTCCTAAGCTCTCCCCAGGACCAGCCATGCCAAGGAGTTCTTTCTCAAGGCCTTGGTAATCACTATTGCCCCTGCCGGGAACTATTTTTCCCCTAGGCATTTTTCACAGAGGTGCTTCCTCAGCATCCATCAGGCCGCAGCTCCATGTCACCTCCTCCAGGAAGCCTTCTCTGATTACTCCCTTGATGCATTCCTTTTTTTTTTTTTTTCATGTTTACTCAACAAGTATTCATCTTAACTATGTCCCAGGCACTGCTCTAGGCAGTGTGGGTAATGAGGTGTTAGGGAGCCAGGCCCTGTCCCCTTGGAGTTTACAGTCTAATGGGAAAGACAATCAATACACAAGTTAAAAAAAAAAAAAAAAAAATGCCGGCTCGGCTTGGTGTCTCAACAGTTTGGGAGGTCGAGGTGGGCGGATCACCTGAGGTCAGAGTTCGAGACCAGCCTGGCCAACGTGGTGAATCCTCTATTAAAAATACAAAAAGGAGCTGTGTATGTTGTAATCCCAGCTCGTCGGGAGGTTGAGGTAGGAGAATCGCTTGAACCTGGGAGCGGAGGTTGCAGTGAGCCAAGATCGCGCCACTGCACTCCAACCTGGATGACAGAGCAAGACTGTCTCAAAAAAAAAAAAAAAAAAAAAAAAAAAAGCCACGATTTCAGAGCGTGTGAAGTGCTATGAAAAAAGAGCGAGGAAAGGGGGCAGAGATGGCCTAGGCTGGAGTCTCTGACATCAAAGCTCTGAGCAGCCTCTCCCCAACTACGGAGTCGCTCAGGAGACCGGCTCTGGGCGCAGAGTGGGGAGCAGAGGGGAGAGGGGCCGCGTGGGGCGGGTTTGAGGCGGCAAGGGGCACCTGGACCCCACATCGGAGCTTGGGGGAGGGCGCCCGGCCCCGGCCCCTCTGGTCCGGCCGCCCCAGAGGCGCGCTCGCTAGCGGTAAAAGCACGCGCGCAGTCGGCCAGGTGAGGCGGCCGCGAGGAGCCGCCCTCTCGGCCGCGCTTCCTGCGGGGCGGGTCCCGCTGCGGTCCCGCCCCCGGGCCACACATAAATGCGCCGAGCCGGCCCGCACCGCGGGTTCCGAGCGCGGTTTTCGGGTGACGGTGGGACGTCTGCGCTGGCTGCTGCGCCCCAGTGGGCGCGTGGGAACTCCAGCCATGCTCTTCTGGCACACGCAGCCCGAGCACTACAACCAGCACAACTCCGGCAGCTACCTGCGGTAAGGGCCTCGCGCCGCCTCCGCGGGGATCGGGCCGGGCGCCGTCGGATGTTGGGGGGCGGAGAGGGGGCGCCCCCACTGGGCCCCGGCCTCCCTGCTGTCGCCCTCTGGGGACTGAGAGACCCGCCCAGCGTCCCGCCTAGGGACTGACAGACGGACGCCGACGGGACCCGACTGCGGAGTTGGGGGCCAGCCCGGGAGGCGGGCGCGCCGAGCCCGATGTCTGCGAGGGCTCCTCCCAGACCTCAGGGAGGGCGCGGGGCGCGCACCTGCCTGGCCCATCCGCCTCCCCCGGTCCTCCTCCCCGCACGGGTCGGAGAAGTCAGGAAACTTCCTGCCAGCAGCCTGGTGCCCGTGTTCGCCCCCTGCTCTTTGCCCATGTCCGCCGGGGCCCCTCTCCCTGCCTGGCGCCCTTTGCAGTGCCCTTTGTCGGAACGGGGAGGGCGGCGAGCGCGGACCGACGCCCCAGCCTCGCTGGCAGGCGGCGGCTGGTGGCGGTGTGCTCGGCTGGAGGGGCTGGCCGCCCGCTTCCCGCGATGGTCTTGCGCGTGTTCGCCCGAGGCCCGCGTGGTTATTGCCCTTGATGGAAATCTTTCTTCTTCTGCAGGGATTTGAGTAGTGCCCTTCAGAGGGGAAAGTAAGTCTTGCGTGTTTTGCACGGTTCCCCGCAACCCCTTCTTACCAGTAGGACCCCCGTGTGCCCTTGCTCCCGAAGGATTGTTTTTCCCTGCTCTGCTGCCGGCCGGGACTAATGGGCAGTCATTTCACTTTGTGAACTCGCCTGAACCAGCTTTAGCCTGTCCTTATTTCCATCCTAGTCACAGTTTATGAAATGTGCCTAATTTAACCCAAAAGGCATTCGATATGAGCTCAGGGAAGATGAATTATGGGGATGAAGGAGTCACAGGCATTGACAGCCCCCACACCACAGCTACCTTTAGTGCTCGTTTTGGCCCCAAGAAGTTCCCAGGTAGATTTTAAAACGTTATTGGTCATTCCTGGCTGCTGGTAGGTATTTGTCCTCCCTGAAGACATCCCCTGTTCCTGAAGGCGGGGGAATGATTGGGTTTCGCCGATGTATCTGCTGTTTTTATTCATGGGCCAAAGCAGTAGGAAATGGCAAAAGTCTAGACCCTTAAAGGCTGACAGCCACCCGGCAGACCACGGGGATGCCACCAAAGGGGAGCTGCTCTGGGGGCTGTTGGAAGCCCGGGGGAGATGTTCATCACCCACAGAGAAGTGTCCGTTCACTTATCAGAAATGCTGCAATGGAATACATTTTTGCTGTACTCAAGTTTTAGTTGTAGTTTTGCCTAAATTTTAGTTTGTAGCCAGTAAGTATGTTGCCATATCTTAAAAATGAGTTTGAAGATATCTTAAAAATGAGTTTGTAATCCCACCTACTTGAAGGTGACCCTGAGTTGAAGGTGAGTGTACTTAAAACTTCCTAGATACCCACAATATCATCACCCCGTTAGGGAATAATTCTCCCTTGCGTGGAAGGGACAGTTCTGACATTTGCTCCCGAGATGGAAATTTGTCTGGAGTACCTCACATACCTTTTAGGATCTGGTGAAAGGCGGAGGGCCATCGTTGGGAGCGGATGGTGCTGTAAGGCCATATTGGTTTCTGGGGTCATTGGGGGACCATGGATAAAGAGATCCATGCCCTTTTTTTATTCCACTTCTTGGAAGCTGGGGCTTTTGGCCTCAGTGAGGGCAAAGGTGGGAGTTTGTGCATATGCCCCCGATCCCCTGACTCTAGAGGGAGGGCCTTGTCCTTTTCCTTGGGTTTTCTGTATTTTATTTTTGGTCATCTCCTCATTTCACAGATCTTCTGCAAGCTGTCTGACCTCACCAGGGGAGAGGCCTTTACTCCCTTACCCCTTTCTGTTTGATGTTCTCGTGACTTTTATTCCTTGGCAAATAAGGATGCCAGGTTTGAAACAAGTTACTGTTGAGTGATGGTTCTTAACTCCCTCCACCCTCCCGCCCCTTTTTAAAAATGTAAAGGCAGCAGTCCATGGATTATTAACTTGGCACGGTCTGGGCGAACATGAAATCGTGCAGTCCCCAGTGTCCCTAGAGCATCACCTGGCTGGAAGTGTGCTCTGCTCACACAAAAGGAAGGTGCCCTGTGACGGAAGCCGAGACGGCCGTGTGCCCTTATTTTTTGGCAGTGGATGGTGACAGGGGAGGCCCTCACAGGGTAGGTTTTCCAGGTGTATGTTCATTGCCAGGCCTTTTCTCTTCTGAAAATTGATTAGACCTTGTTGGGGTGTGTGCCGGGTTTATGTTGTAGAGACACTGGTTTATGATGTGCAAGGAACAGATTGTACCAGTGACTCTGTTTATACAGAGAAGTGGGGTCAGCCAGTTGGATTCCTAGTCAGGGACACACGAAGGGAGGAGGGTTATCAAGATAAGGGCACTGGCACTTTTTTGGCACCTGTTCTGTGCTGCTCATAATTTAGAGGCCTTTAACAGGCCTTGCCCGCTTGTAGGTCATTCATGTACTCAAGGAATTCTTTGTCTCTTGCGAGGGCATTTTGAAAAAATGCTGGATTTTTTGTTTCTTTTTCTTTTTCTTTTTTTTAAGAGATGGCAGGGGGAGGTGGTCTCACTATGTTGCCCAGGGTGGTTTCGAACTCCTGGCTTCAAGCAGTCTTCTCACCTTAGCCTTCCAAAGTACTGGGATTTTAGACATGAGCCACCGTGCCTGGCCTAAATAGTACATCTAGAAACAAGTTCCTCACTAAGTTGTAGGCTGATGTGAGAATGATATTTTTTCCTTTTTTAAATATGGGGAGTTTTGTTAAGAGGTGGAGGAAAAGAAACTTGGAGCAAGCATTTCAAGATTTCCCACTTGGATAATATAATAAGAAAACAGACTTGGGCTGGGCATGGTAGGTCATGCCTCTAATCCCAGCATTTTGGGAGGCAGAGGCGGGTGGATAACCTGAAGTCAGGAATTTGTGACCAGCCTAACATGGTGAAACCCCATCTCAACTAAAAATATAAAAATTAGCGGGAGCGTGGTGGCTCATGGCCTGTAATCCCACCTACTTGAGAGGCTGAGGCAGGAGAATCGCTTGAACCCAGGAGGTGGAGGTTGCAGTGAGCCGAGATCATGTCACTTCGCTCCAGCCTGGGCAACAAGAGCAAAACTCAAAACAAACAAACAAACAAACAAAACCCTCAAAGACTTGAAGCCAAGGTCCTTCCATCTTGTTTGCCTTTGGACAGATCTGTATGACCCTGAAAACAGTGTCCAGGTGTCCTGTGTTTAGAAGGGATGGAGGTGAGTCTCACCTAGGTGAGGGAAAGAAGTGGTTTGTTCATTTGCAGAGTTTACAGAACCTGGAGGATAGGGTTGTAATGGTATGAGAAATGGCGGGTAAATAGAATTGTTGATTAAAAAATAAACATTTTTATTTAGATTTTTATTCTAAAAGTAAAACTTTATGAGTGATCACTTGTGGATAGACGCCAAATGTCTTCTGAAGGTCACTTCTCTGCTAGCCTGTCTCTGGCCTGAAGAGGATTTCTGTAGATGTTAGGTAATTTTGCCCTTTTACCTCCTTGATGGGTTGATTGAATCAGTGTTTGGGGGTCACTGAGTGAAACTAGAGTTGTGAAGGAGCAGTTTCCTCTGTTTTAAAGCATCTGGAGTGCGAGGGTTGCAGGAGTGCAGCGAGTACCCTGCGATGTATGTGCTGTGTCGCCCTGGGTCCCGGTGATCTGTGCCGTCTCTCCAGCTTCACCCTGGCCCTGTGCAGGAGCCCTGTGGGGCTCCGCTTCTGACCTCTGCTTCCTGTGTGTTGCAGTGATGTGCTGGCTCTGCCCATCTTCAAGCAGGAGGAGCCCCACCTGTCCCCTGAGAACGAGGCCCGCCTGCCACCGCTGCAGTACGTGTTGTGTGCTGCCACGTCCCCAGCCGTGAAGCTGCATGAAGAGACGCTGACCTACCTCAACCAAGGTAGTGGCCGGAGGCCTGGGCTAGGGTGGAACCCGAAATCAGTGGGGAATTGATGTGAAAGGCTCATTTGGGCCTCATGACTTTGTCATGGCGCTGAGGTGGGGCTCGGGAAAGAGAACAGGTGCAGGTTCAGGTTCCATTTCCCAACTCTGTGACCCCCTCCAGCCTCAGTGTCTTCATCTGAAAAATGGAAACATCAGATACCTTACATGGGTAACAGAGTAATAGTCTTCATTCCTCTTATAGCTCCGTGGAGCAGATGCTCAGTGACTGGTAGCATTATTGCTGTGCCTTTCTTTTTTTTTTGTTTTGAGACGGGGTCTTGCTTTGTGGCCCAGGCTGACACGCAGTGGCATGATCATGGCTCACTGCAGCCTTGACCTCCTCATCCCAAGCCACCCTTCCACCTCAACCTCCCGAGTAGCTGTGATCACAGTTGTATGCCAACATGCCTGGCTAATTTTTAAATTTTTTGTAGAGTTGGGCATCTCACTATGTTGCCCAGGCTGGTTTCAAACTCCTGGGCTCAAGCGATCCATCTGGCTGGACTTCTCAGAGTGCTGAGATTATAGGCCTGAGCCAATGGGCCTGGACACTTTGTTACCATTTATTGTGACCACGATCGTGTCCTTTGAAGGCATAGACTGAGTACCGTCAGCATCCCAGGTCCTGGGTCCTTTCTGGAGCTGCACCTGGCAGTGGTGGGAAGGCTGGCCCATGTCCTACGCAGCACAGGAGCAGGGTTCCATCCATGAAACCGCCACAGACAAAAGCCCTCTGTGGCGATGGGGACAAGTTCCCTCACCGTGTCCTGAGACAAACGGGCTTTGGAGTTTGTATTCCAACTCTGGCACTTCCTAGCTCTGTGACTTTGAGCTGCCTTTTCTTTTTCTCTGAGCCTTGGAGTTCTCATATGTAAAATAAGAAGAAATAATTTTGTGGAGTTTAAGAGAACGAAGGTCTGTGAGGTGACTGGTGTGATAGTGGTCGTTGAGTTGCTGGTTCTCTTTGTCAGAACCCTTGAGCAAGTGTCCTGATGGATAGTGTTTTTATGATTCCTCTCGTGATTATGAGTGTGTGTTTTTTGCACTTTCTTCCTGGGTCATCTCATGACCACCCTAGCATCATGTGGATTTGTCACCTTCTACTTTGTCTTTTATTGTGTGTGTGCCCTGGACATGAAACAGTTCTGGCCACTCACCCAGGCATCCAGCAAGGATGAGCAAAGGACTGTGTGTCTGCTCTACCCGTGACTTGTATGATACCCCTGTACTTTAAAGGGGCAGAGCCGAAGGGCAGAGGAACGCTGGTTTCTGTAGGATCCCACAGAATTACGGGGGGAGCTGCGGTGTCGTAGCAATGTGTCTTACACGTTCAGCTTCCTCTCTGCGAACTTTGACTCCTCAATTTGGGGAGCCAGCAAGGGTGGAAGTCCAACGTGGTCGTCAGGCTCTCTGCTTACTGCTGAACTTGTCAGCTTCTGGGCCAAGAAACTAGCTGAGAAGTAGCAGCTGGCTCTGTCCGCCTCCCTCTGGGTAGAAGCAACCCCCTCTCATTACAGAGGCAGCACAGTGGAAGGTGATGCTTTATCCACAGGGGCAGCTCTGCTGGCCTCAGTTGGTCTTGCTCAGCCAAGCTCCCTCAGCTTTAGAGCTTCCAGCTCAGGCCCTGAGATCTGTGTTCCATCTGTAGCAGACGGTGGCCACGGATGGTGGGTGACATGGTCAAGTGTGTATATGTGCTGGTGTGTGAAATGCTTTCTGCCCTTGGCTTTTCTCTTTCATGGAAGTTCAAATGCCACCAACTAGTTATGCACCTTTGAGCACTTTTCTTTCCTCTTCGGGCCTCTGCTTGCTTGCTTAAAATTAGCAGGAAAAAAATGAGATGCTTATAGTGTCCATTGAGGTTTGATGCGGTTCTTCTTTTTGGCTGTGTCCTGTGGTGCTGAGGAGTGAGTCCAAGGTCTGAGGTGTCTCGCTCCTGGACCAAGATTTTGTGTCTGTCCCTGCCCTGTTCCTGCCCCAGTTGGGCAGGCCATTAGCTGAGTTCCTTACCTTTCCTCCACCTCTTCCAACTCTTTTTTTTTTCTTTGAGACAGAGCCTCACTCTGTTACCCAGGCTGGAGTGCAATGGCATGATCTCGGCTCACTGCAACCTCTGCCTCCTGGGTTCAAGCGATTCTCCTGTGTCAGCCTCCCAAGTAGCTGGGATTTCGGGCGTGTGCCATTACACCCAGCTAATTTTGTATTTTTAGTAGAGATGGAGTTTACCATGTTGGCCAGGCTGGTCTTGAACTCCTGGCCTCAAGTGATCCACCCACCTCGGGCCTCCAAAGTACTGGGGTTACAGGCTTGAGCCACTATGCCTGGCCACCCCCCAGATTTTGTTTTTTGAGGTGGAATCTTGCTCTATTACCCAGGCTGGAGGGCAGTAGCGCAGCTTTGGCTCACTGCAACCTCCGCCTCCCTGGTTCAAGAAATTCTCCTCCCTCAGTCTCCCGAGTAGCTGGGACTATAGTCATGCACCACCACACCCAGCTAATTTTTGTATTTTTAGTAGAGACGGGGTTTTACCATGTTGGCCAGGATGGTCTCGAAGTCTTGTCCTCGGGTGATCCACCCACCCTGGGCTCCCAAAGTGCTGGGATTACAGGTGTGAGCCACTGTGCCTAGCCTTCTAGGTTTTTTAAAAAAGAATTTAAAAACTTTATCCTCTCATAGCTCGGTAAAATCAGAGAAAAAGGAGTTACCCCTGTGGTCTCATCATCTTATATTAATTTGGTATATTTAGATATTTTTAAAATTACATTTTCTAGATTATTAAAATCCATTTTCTTTACAGAAAGTTTAAATAATTTAGAAAAGGAAAAGGAAGAAAATTAAAATTAAAATCCCCTCCGATTTCACCAGAAACCACAGCTAATCGTATTTCTACATGTTTGTATATATATATATCTGTGATTATACTGCAGACATATATCCTTTTTCTTTCATTTACTCTAATTGTCAGCTTTCTCATGTCATTAAAAATGGTCTGAGGATTTACATTTTGCAATGACTGCATAGTGATACATTGTACATTCTATGGCTTTAACCGGTTTCATATTATGGCAACTTAGTTTCCAGTTGTTAAAAATTAAATACTGCTATGATGAGCAACATCCTTGTATATAAATCTTCCTGTGAAATGTTGATTATTTATTTATTTTAAAAGTAAACACCTAAGAAGTAGAATTTCTGAATCAAAGGGTTTGAACATTGAGGCTTTTGATGCATATCACCAAATTGCCTTCACAGAAGAATGTACCAATTTACATGCCAGCCAGCAATATACATTTTATTGTCTCTTTTCTAATGTTATTGTTTTTTGTCATCTGATCAGTGAAACATGGAATTTAATCCTAAACTCGCCTTTTTTTTTTTTTTTTTGAGCTGGCATCTGGCTTGCTTGCCCAGGCTGGACTCAAATTTCTGAGCTCGAGTGATCCTCTCTCTTCAACCTCCTAGGTAGCTGGGACTATAGGTGTGTACCACCACCCTTACCTTAAAATGAGCATTTCTGTGATTGTTATGCAGTTGAATATTTTAAAATATATTTATTGATCTTTTTGTGTATTATATTCCTGTTCTTTGCACATTTCTCTGTTGGAGTGTTTATGTCTTATGGATAAGGACATACTGTTTTTGAAGAATACTTCCCAACCTTTTAGCTGCCATTTGTTGCAAGCATTTTTCTCTGATGGTTGCAGGCCACTTAACTTTTATTGTGTGATAACTATATTTAGGGTGTGGGGTATATGTTGTGATTTTTTTTTTCTGTAGAAATCTATTTTAAATGTCTATAGTCAAATCTTTCATTCTTCGAAAATAAACATTTTTTTTGTGCTTAAAAGAAAGTGCCTGCCCACCCCCAAATCAATTAGCCGAGAAGTTTTCTGAATTTCGTTTAGAGGTACTTAAATGGTAACACTTACTGAAATGTACTTGGATTTATGATGTGTTATGAAAATCTGAGTTTATTTATTTTTCTAGTTAATCCCTGACTTTTCCTACCTTTTTCTCACAAATTTAAAAAGTCAATTCTGAAACATTTTTTTTTTTTGAGACAGGGTCTGGCTCTATCACCCAGGCTAGAGTGTAGTGGCGCTCACTATAGCCTCTGCCTCCCAGGCTCAAAGGATCCTCCCACCTCAGCCTCCCGAGTAACTGGGACCACAGGTGTGCATCACCACACCTGGCTAATTTTTGTAATTTTGGTAGAGATGGGGTTTTGCCATGTTGGCCAGGCTGGTCTTGAACTCCTGGGCTCAAGCAGTCCTCCTGCCTTAGCCTCTGAAAGTGCTGGGACATTTCTGAAACATTAAAAAAAAAAACCCTTCATTCTCAGCGTACTAACACAGGAACAGAATACCAAAACCACATGTTCTCACTCAGAAGTGGGAGTTGAACAATGAGAACATGAGAACATAATGGGCACAGGGAGGGGAAATCACACACTGGGGCCTGTAGGGGGTGGGGGGCAAGGGGAGGGGGATAGCATTAGGAGAAATACCTAATGGAGATAATGGATGGATGGGTGCAGTAAACCACCATGGCACATGTATACCTATGTTAACAAACCTGGACGTTCTGCACGGGTATCCCAGAACTTAAGTATAGTAATAAAAAAAAAATTCTAAAGTGACCCTTGTATAGATACTTTTCCTGTACCACTGATGTTCTTGCCGAATTCCTCATTGAATTAATTTTTGTAGCTTACAAATATGTTTCCTATGGTCAGAGAGGTTCCTTTTATTATTCTTTTTAACCATTCCCAGTAATTCATTCTTACAGAAGGATTTTACAACCATTAAGACATCCTTCTCTGGGCACGGTGGCTCATGCCTGTAATCCCAGCATTTTGTGAGGCTGAGGTGGGTGGATCACCTGAGGTCAGGAGTTCAAGACCAGCCTGGCCAATGTGGTAAAACCTTATCGCTACTAAAAATACAAAAATTAGTTGGGTGTGATGGTGGACTCTTGTAATCCCAGCTGCTGCAGAGGCTGAGGCAGGAGAATTGCTTGAACCAAGAAGGCAGAGGTTGCAGTGAGCCGAGATTGAGCCACTGCTTTCTAGCTTGGGTGACAGAGCAAGACTCTGTCTCAAAAAACAACAACAACAACAACAACAACTTCCTTCTAAACTTTTTTTTCTTTTTTCTTCCTTCTATACTTTTTCTTAAAAAAAAAGAGATAAGATTATATGTTTTATTGCAGTTGTTTCTTGATTTTATTAAATACTATTATTATAATAACGTTTTCCATTATTATTAAAAGTATCCTAAACATGTAAAATGTCTGCATGTTATTTCACTATTTCCTTTTGTTATTTAGAGGAGAATATTGTCAGAACTGCTGGAAAAAATACACAACGTAATTGTTTTAGTCTCTGCCTCTTATAATAGAATGGAAGTTCTATAGGGCTGAGCCATATATTAAGTTTTTTTTTTTTGAGACAGGGTCTTGCTCTTTCATCCAGGCTGAATGCAGTGGCACAATCATGGCTCACTGTAGCCTCCACCTACTGGAACAATCAAATCCTCCTGCCTCAGCCTCTCAAGTAGCGGAGAAAAACATGTGCTTCCACGCCCAGCTAATGTTTCTATTTTTTGTAGAGACAAGATCCTACTATGTTGCCCAAACTGGTCTCAAATTTCTGAGCTCAAGCAGTTTTCCTCAGCCTCCCAGTGTGTTGGGATTACAGGCATGAGCCAATGCCTGGCCCCTAAAATTTTAAAATACAGGCTGAATACCCCTTTTCCTAAATGCTAGGGACTGGAAGTATTTTGGATTTTGGATTTTCTTGGATTTTGGGATAGTTGCATATCCATAATGCGATATTTTGGGGCTCTGGCGCACATTTAAACACAAAATTTTCATATACATCTTAGGCACATAGTCTGAAGGTAATTTTATACAACATTTTAAATAATTTTGTTTATAAAACAGAGCTTGCATACATTGAGCCATCAGAAAAGATGATCTTAGCCACCCACGTGGATAATCTGTGGGGTCACATTGGCACTCAAAAAGTTTAAGATTTTGGAGCATTTCAGATTTTGGATTTTTAGATTAGGGATGCTCAGCCTATATTGCATACTCAGTATTAAGCTGGGTACCTTGAGAATACAGTAGTTGCTCTCTAAATATTTACAAAATCTAAAAACAGGCATGATTTTATCACTCCCATCAGTGACGCTGAACTAGATATCTTTTTCAGTGTACCTCATTTAAGTAACCTATGCTACATCATATGACCAAAAGGCATTTATACAATTCTTTTTTCCTTCTTTCTTTCTTTCTTTCTTTCTTTCTTTCTTTCTTTCTTTCTTTCTTTCTTTCTTTCCTTTCTTTCTTTCTTTCTTTCTTTCTTTCTTTGTCTTTCTTTTTTTTGAGATTGAGTCTCTGTATTCCCCAGGCTGGAGTACAGTGGTGTGATCTCTGGCTCACTGCAACGTCTGGGTTCAGGCGATTCTCCTGCCTCAGCCTCCCAAGTAGCTGTGATTACAGGCGCATTTTTTAGTAGAGATGGGGTTTAGCCACGTTGGCCAGGCTGTTGTCGAAAATCCTGACCTCAGGTGATCTACTTGCCTCGGTCTCCCAAGATGCAATTCTTAGAAAGTAGTTTTTAAAAATGTTATTTCTATTTCTCATTTTATTTTTTTGAGACAGAGTCTCACTCTCGCCAGGCTGCAACCTCTGCCTCCTGGCTTCAAGCAAGTCTCCTGCCTCAGTCTTCCGAGTAGCTGAGATTACAGGTGCACACCACCACACTCAGCTAATTTTTGTATTTTTAGTAGAGATAGGGTTGCACTATTTTGGCCAGGATGGTCTCCATCTCTTGACCTTGTGATCGACCTGCCTTGACCTCCCAAAGTGCTGGGATTATAGGAGTGAACCACCACCGTGCCCGGCCTAAAAGGTAGTTTTGACACATCATTCAAGATCTTTTTGGTTAATTGAGAAGTCTGCTATTAAGTGTTTATAAGGCTCTCTGGTAGTTAATGTATTATTCTTGTGAAGCCATTGCATGTCGTCCTCTTGTAATGATGTGTTTAAAGTTCTCTGAAAACACGGAGAAGATGCTATAGGTTTAAATCAAAAGTCACTGAAACTACTGGATGCCCGTTTCTCAGTGCAGTGTCAAACCAATGACTTGAGGACAGGTGGCTTGGGCCAGGTGTGTTTCATAGGGGTGTGCCATCACCAAGCCCAGTGGCTAGTTTTAGATACGGTAAAAATGGTTTGAAAAACAAAGTTTGTCCTCTTCCTCTGAAAAAGTCCTTCCAAGGGTTGGATAGCTGTTGAATAGAGGTTTGCAAACTTCTAGATAACCTCTTTGTCAGTGGCCAAAGGTCATAGTAGACAGATCTTTCTGAAGGCTGGAGCCTGAGGGAAGGGATGAGGAGGGTATGGAGGGATGTGGAGGAGGAGGAGTCCGGGAGAACAGGGAAGAGAGAACCCCAGGCAATCTACGGAGGGAATTCTGGCTTTGAGATAAGAAACAACATTGCAAGAATGGCTTGCAGTGGAGAATGCTTTGATATTTTCCATCAAAACAACTCTTGAGTCTTAAGTAATGAATTTTCATAATATGCTTACTTTCATTCATTCGTGGAGTTAAATTTCCTGTTGGTTGGGGGCAGATGGTGGCTCACTGAGAGGAGAGCAAAGGTAAGCATGGGGGTGCAGTTGAACACTCTTTCTAGCTCAGGAATCCTAAGTGGTTCAGGATGATGAGGGTTTCAAACACAAGGGGAAATATGAATGATAGAGCTGGAGAGGCAGACCAGATATCTAACTTAGAACTCCATCTGTCTTGCTGAGGCTAAACCATCTGCCAACCACCTGTTGAGGTCACTTCACCTTTCTTTGCCTCCAGTTCCTTATCTGTAAGCTGGGTGAGGTAAACTCCATACAGGTGCTGCTATTTGGGTAAAACGAGCTAATGCAGGTAGAATACTGAAATGCCTGGCACATAGCGAGCACTCACATGCCAGCCATTGTTATTAATAAAGAGGAAACATCTCAACAATCCTGTTTTGGAAGTTAACAAGATCATCGAGTTGGGACTTTAATTTAAATTTTTTGCTGGTTTTACCCCTTCTTTTCCCAATTCGAAGATTAACTCAGGGTTGGCTCTCAAGCTAAGAACTCCATCCATCTCTTAGAGTTGAACGGTGGTAGCTTTGGGAAGGTCTGCTTCACTTTTCTGTTCTTTTTTTTTTTTTTTTTTGAGATGTAAGTTTCGTTCTCGTTGCCCAGGCTAGAGTGCAGTGGTGCAATCTAGGCTCACTGCAACCTCTGCCTCCCAGGTTCAAGTGATTCTCCTGCCTCAGCCTCCTGAGTAGCTGGGATTACAGGTGCCTGCCACTACACCCAGCTTAATTTTTGGTGTTTTTTTTTAGTAGAGATGGGGTTTCACCATGTTGGCCAGGCTGGTCTTGAACTCCTGACCTCAAGTGATCTGCCTGCCTCGGCCTCCCAAAGTGCTGGGATTATAGGCATGAGCAGCCACCATACCTGGCCTTCTGTTCATTCTTCACTCACTGTACAACCATATGATGGATATAACCCTGAGGAGAATTTCCTATGCAAGGTGTTGAAATACTATTTTAGAAATAAAGATTACAGAAAGCACTGAACTCTTAAATGCCATAAACTGTTGGGTTAAGGAGGGTTTGTATTACCTGGTAGGTGAGAACCTCAGCCTTTTGTTGGCACTTGAGAATATGGAAAGCACTTTTCTGATATTCTCTTCTGAGTTACTCTCCCAAAATGCATTGTTCCCATCTTACAGATGACCAGCTGAGAGGTGAAATCAGGTTCCCCTCTCATATCACTTACGTTTGAAAGCCAGGGGAGTGATTGAACTGGGATGCAATAATAAAGGGCGTTCTAGAAGGGGAAGCACCCTTTCCTTCTCTGGCTGCTTTTCCCTGGAGTTCCTGCAGGCAAGATTCTAGGCCAGGCACTTGGGTGAAGGGGCGCTGCCATCTGGTAGTCCTGATGCAGCTCTGGGGAGGGTATATGAGACTTTCTGGGGGAAAGGGATGGAGTGGGGAGAAAATGCCTCCTTTTAGAGGAAAAAAACTTCCATTATCAGTTGCTCCTACCCTACCCCAACCCTCTTGTTTTCCACCCACAGTAACCCCAGGGAGAGAGATAAGAGTTCCAGGGGAAAGTCTTATCTTCCCTGCTCCTAGAACCCAACAGATTTGCAGTTCTGTCTTTTTGACCAGCTTCTGCTCCAGGGAAATCACTTGATCCTTTGGAGCCCTAGTTTCCTCATTTACGAAACCAGGGCAGTTTCACTTTGTGGGTTTCACTTTGTGGGTTACATGAATAACAAATGTCTGGCAAACAGTAAGTACTCAGTTATATTTTTCCTTCTTCCCAATTATATCAGTGACTTTGAATTTAAGGAATGAGGCAAAGGATTACTTTGTTATCTTTTCTCCATGGCTGAAGTTTTCTTTCCAGATTAATTTTTAGCCTGAAATTTTGGAAAATAAATTGAATAAACCAAATGACTCTAAAATATATTACTTAAAAAACGTTTTCCCCTTATTTTTTTTTCCTGAGTATAAAGTAGTACATTCTTATTATAAAATAGAGCAGCCAAACCGTATGTATTCTAGAGAATGTGCCGTAGTCTTTCCTTTCAGATTTTTCTTAGTCATACCTTAACCCATGTATGTCCGTTTCTATAGACACACATGCATATAACCTTATAAATGTTCCCATGTGTACCTTGTACCTTATGCTTTTTAAGAGAAATGGGATCATATTTTATTTACTGTTTGACAGATAACTTACTTTTTTAAAAATTATTATTTTGATTTTGAGATGGAGTCTTGCTCTGTCGCCCAGGCTGGAGTGCAGTGGCATTATCTTGGCTCACTGCAACCTCTGCCTCCGGGGTTCAAGCGATTTTCCTGCCTCAGGCTCTTGAGTAGCTGGAATTACAGGCACCTGCCACCACCATGCCTGGCAAATTTTTGTATTTTTAGTAGAGATGGGGTTTCACCATGTTGGCTAGGCTGGTCTCGAACTCCTGACTTCAGGTACCTGCCTTGGCTTCCTAAAGTGCTGGGCGTGAGCAATCATGCCTGGCCAACAACTTGCCTTTTTAAAAAAAAAAAAAAAAATTTGTGTGTGTTTTAGAGACAGTGTTGCTCTGTTTCCCAGGCTGGAGTGCAGTGACGCAATCATAGCTCACTGCAGCTTAGAGCTCCTGGGCTCAAGCAATTTTCCCCTCTTCAGCCTCCTAAAATGTTGGGATTATAGGCATGAGCCACTGTGTCCTGCTGCTTTATTTCCCCCCAAACAAAATCTCTTCACCGTCTTTCCATGTGGGTACATTAAAAAATATAATAAGCAAAATCAGATCTTTACTGGTTATGCTACAGTCATTGTATGGATGTCATATAGCTTGTCCTGTTGAGGAACATTAGGCTGGTTTCCATTGTTTTCATAGTTATAACCCAGTGGCTTTAGTAATCTGTGAAGATCTATGTACATTTTTGTGTTTAAGCGGGAGTGAAAATAGCTGTAGGATACATATCTAGAAATGGAATTGCCTTTTGGAAGATACTGCCACATTGCCTTCCAGTGAAGTTGTGCCAGTTTTACTTTGTGAACAATAATGATCTGAATACTTGTTTATTTCCTTCTCCCTTATCTTTTTCCATTCTCTACCACACTTGAAACACAAACTCTTGAGGGCAGAGAACTTGGCCATCTTGTTCACTGCGAGGCCTAGCCCAGTGTCTAGCATATATAACTTATTTGAATGACTGAAGAAAGTCTGTTTTTCTTTGCCTTTGCCAATACTGTTACCCTTTGGTAACTGATGGGGGAGAGATAGGGTTTTCTTGTTTTAATTTTCTTTCCTCAATGATGTTAACTATTTTTTCATTTTATTCTTCTTTTTGCCTTTCATGTGATTTACCCATTTTTCAAGTGGGGTTTTATTTGTAAGAGTTCCTTGTATATTTGGGATATTATAGTATATACCGGAAATATTTTCCCACTTTTTCTTTCCTTTTTAAATTAGCTTGATTATTTCTTTTACATATATATACATATTTTTTGATGATGGAGTCTTGCTCTGTCCCAGGCTGGAGTATAGTGGCACAATTTCAGCTCACTGCAACCTCCGCCTCCCAGGTTCAAGTGATTCTTCTCCCTCAAACTCCCGAGTAGCTGGGATTACAGGTGCCCACTACCACACCCAGCCAATTTTTGTATTTTCAGTTGAGTCAGAGTTTTGCCATGTTGGCCAGGCTGGCCTCGAACTCCTGAACTCAAGTGATCTGCCTCAGCCTCCCAAAGTGCTGGGATTACAGGTGTGAGCCACTGCACATGGCCTCTTTTACATAATTTTTGTTTTTTGTTTCTAATTATAGAGACAGGGTCTGTGTGTTGGCCAAGGTGGTCTAGAACTCTTGGCCTCAAGCCGTCTTCCTGCCTTGGCCTCCCAAAGTGCTGGGATTGTGGCCATGAGCCACCACATCTGGCCCATAACAAAATTTTCTTTTTTTTTTGACAGAGTCTCACCTCTGTCACCCAGACTAGAGTGCAGTGGTGCGATTATGGCTCACTGCAGCCTCAACCTCCTGGGCTCAGGTAATCCTCCTGTCTTAGCCTCCCAAGTAGCTGGGACTATAAATGCCCACCGCCAAGCCTGGCTGATTTTTGTATTTTGTAGAGATGGGATGCTGCCATGTTGCCCAGGCTGGTCTCAAACACTGGCTCAAGCCAACTGCCTGTCTCAGCCTCCCAAAGTGCTAGGATTACAGGTGTAAGCCAGCATGCCCGTCCGTAGAAGTTTTTAAGTCAAATTTTTATTATCAGGTTTATTGGGCTTCATCTTAATTATTTTTGTGTTTCATGTCCCATTTAGGAAATGCCTTCTACACTTTAAGATTTTAATAATACCTGTCTTTTTTTAAATTAAAAAAAAAAGCCTTTCCCCACTCTTTGATACTTTGACAGTTACGATGGTGCATAAGGAATAAATTAGGACTGCAACAATTTTCCATATGGAAATAATCACTTTTCCCACAGTGACTGACTGTATGTGAAACCTCGACATAGTGGAATAAGATACAGCCACAACAAGAATGAAGAAGGTCCTTTTGTATCTCCATGAAAGAAACCTAGTATGTGTTACTAAATTAAAAAACCTTTCCCGGCCAGGCGCTCTGGCTCACGCCTATAATCTCAGCACTTTGGGAGGCTGAGGCAGGTGGATCATGAGGTCAAGAGATCGAGACCATCCTGGTCAACATGGTGAAACCCCATCTCTACTAGAAATACAAAAAATTAGCTGGGCATGGTGGTACGCACCTGTAGTCCCAGCTACTCGGGAGGCTGAGGCACGATTAATTGCTTGAACCCAGGAGGCGGAGGTTGCGTTGAGCCGAGATCCCACCATTGCACTCGAGCCTGGGTAACAAGAGCGAAACTCCGTCTCAAAAAAAAAAAAAAAAAAAACACCTTTCCCTCATTCCCTCAAGTGTCAGCCTGAATGACACTATTAATTAGCCTTTCCTTTCCTAGAAATGGAGTGGCACATTGAGAGTGGTGAATGTTGGAGTTGGGTGTTCCCAGCAACCAGTTCTGGTTCTTCCTTTTCCCAAGCTGCTGAACCCGTCATCTTCATTTTCTGTAAAATAGGCACAACATTCACCTTAGTTTTAAATAATTTTTTTTTTGCCATATAAGGATACTTTATTTTGGCCATACAAAATTTAGGAATGTTAGCCGGGCATGTTGGTGCACGCCTGTAGTCCCAGCCACTCAGGAGGCTGAGGCGGGAGGATCACTTGAGCCTGGGAGGTCCAGGCTGTAGTGAGCTGAGATCGTGCCACTGCACTCCAGCCTGGGTAATAGTGAGACCCTGTAAATAAATAAATAAATGGGAAAGGCACTATAGGCCAAAGCTTAAAAAAATCATTTAAAAATGTTTAATTGGCAAAGAATGTGGTAAACCACATGCAAAGGTTTAAAAGAAAACAACAACAAAGAACAAATGCTTTCCAAAACATCAGCTCTCCATAATTTGTGAGTCTCAGGCTAAACTAATAAAAATACCAATAAATTAACAGGGTGTGTGTTTTGTCCTTGTTTTTGTTTGTTTGTTTTAGGGAGACAGGATTTGCTGTGTCACCTAGGCTGGAGTACAGTGCTGTGATCATAGCTCCCTGCAGCCTTGAATTCCTGGGCTCAAGCAATTTTTAGCCTGGCTAACTTTTATATTTTATAGAGACAGGGTCTTCCTGTGTTGCCCAGGTTGGTCTTGAACTCCCGCTTTGGCCTCCCACAGTGCTGGGTTTACAGATGTGAGCCACCATGCCTGGATTTCTTAGTTGTTCTAAAAACCAGTCAGCATGTGTTGAAATAAATATGAGGTTACTTGTACAGATTGCTTTTCACAGCTTATAGCACACAGACATGATTTTTAGAGCCAGGCATGGTGGCTCATGCCCTGTAGTCTCAGCACTTTGGGAGGCCAAGGTGGGTGGATCACTTTTTCTGGAGTTTGAGACCAGCCTGACCAACATGGTGAAACCTCGTCTCTAGTGAAAATACAAAAATTAGCCAGGTGTGGTGGCGTGCCTGTAATCCCATCTACTCAGGAGGCTGAGGCAAGAGAATTGCTTGAATTTGGGAGGTGAAGATTGCAGTAAGCCAAGATTGTGCCACTGCACTCCACCCTGGGTGAGATAGCAAGACTCCATCTCAAAAAAAAAAGATTTTCAATGTTTTATAGGTCTCTACATGGTTATGTCAAATTGGAATTATGTATTAAGTAATAATGGGCCAATTAATTAAAACATCATGATTGAATTTCAGACAGTCCAATGCCTGGGAATAATACGTTCTTAGTGATCGATCACATTACTAAATGTGATGGTTCATGCCTGTAGTACTAGCTACTTGGGAGGCTGAGTTAGGAAGATCCCTTCAGCTCAGAGTTTAAGACCAGCTGGGGAAACATTGCAAGAAACTATCTGTAAAATAATAAGCAATATGGCCGGGCACGGTGGCTCATGCCTGTAATCCCAGCACTTTGGGAGGCCAAGGCATGTGAATCAACTGAGGCCAGGAGTTTGAGACCAGCCTAGCCAACATGGTGAAACCCAGTCTCTACTAAAGGCACAAAAATTAGCTGGGCATGGTGGCACATGCCTGTAGTCCCAGCTAAACCTACTTGGGAGGCTGAGGCAGGAGAATTGCTTGAATCTGGGAGGCAGAGATTGCAGTGAGCCAAGCTGGTGCCCACAGGGCAGGTCACCTTTTCACTGGGGGATGTGGTAGACACCCTCGGTTGAAGACAGTTTGAAGCAGGTCCCTAAAATTTTATTTCATGACTTGATGATGACCCATTTGGAAGGACAGACAACACAGTCACTCACTGAAGCATCAGAACCTTTCTAGTCCCAAGTGACTCCAGCTGCCTGCCTGGAACCCTGCTGGTGTCCACCCTAAACCAAACAGGTGCCTGGCAGTCAGGACAGACCATCAGTGGGGCTGAGGGAGGGGACCCTGGTTTAATAAACTTTGTGCTCCTATTTTGCTCTGGTCACTGCAGAAACAGGATTATGATTTATATGATACTTTGCAGAAAAATCACATTAACAGTCCGTGTACATCAAAGGGTCTCAGTAAGTGTTACTTTTCTTCTGCTGCTAACTTCAGCAATTTTTTTGTGGATATTTGGAGGTGAAGAGAGGGAAGGCAGATCAGGGGTGGGAAGACCCACTTTGCTCTTAGTGAAATCGGCTCTCGAGTCAGGTTTCAGAGGCCACTGTGCTATGGTTAGAATTACTACTTAGAAAAAAAAAACTATTTAAAAAAAAGATTAAATCCCAGCACTTCTGGAGGCTGAAGTGGGCAGATCACTTGAGCCCAGGAGTTCGGGACCAGCCTGGGCAACATAAGGAGACCCTGTCTCTAAAAAAATACAAAAATTAGCCAGGTGTGGTGGTGCACATCTGTGGTCCTAGCTACTTGGGAGACTGAGGTGGGAAAATCGCCTTCACTTGGGAGATCTAGGCTGCAGTGAGCTGAGACTACATCACTGTACTTCAGCCTGGGCAACAGAGCAAGACCCTGTCTCAGAAAAGAAATTACTACTTGGAAGAATGTGTAGAGTCTCTGCTCTGAATGAGGATGGTGTTTTGCGTTTTGTTTAAAGGAGCCACTGTTGGCCAGGCACGGTGGCTCATGCCTGTAATTAATCCTAGCACTTTGGGAGGCTGAGGCGGGTAGATCACCTGAGGTCAGGGGTTCGAGACCAGCCTGGCCAACATGGTGAAACCCTGACTCTACTGAAAACACAAAAATTAGCCAGTTGTGATGGCTCATGCCTGTAATCTCAGCTACTTAGGAGGCTGAGACAGAAGAATCACTCAAACGTGGGAGGCGGAGGTTGTGATGAGCCGAGATCGCGCCCACACTCCCGTCAGGGTGACAGAGTGAGACTCTGTCTCAAAAAAAAAAAAAAAAAAATTAAATAAATAAAGGAGCCACTCTACACAAGTAGCTACCATGATTGTTCCAACCCCATCATTTCACAAGAGGAGAAAGGAAGCCCAGAGTAAAGATGGAATGTTTGTGGGTCATACAAGCTGTGTTGGAACTGGGAAGAGGTGGGGGTCTGTTTTCACTAAGCACTACAGTGATCAATTCTTAGGTATACTAAGGTTGTGACAGGCGACTTGCTGTTCTTCTTCACCTCTTTCTTTCCATGGGCAAAGAGGATAGCTGTGCAAAGAAAACACCCTGGCCATCCTGGCCAACATGGTGAAACCCCACCTCTACTAAAAATACAAAAAAATTAGCCGGGCATGGTGACAAGCACCTGTGGTCCCAGTTACTCGGGAGGCTGAGGTGGAAGAATCGCTTGAACCCAGGAGACGGAGGTTGCAGTGAGCCAAGATTGCACCACTGCACTCCAGCCTGGTGATAGAGCAAGACTCCATCTCAAAAAAAAAAAAAAAAAAAGAAAAGAAAAAGAAAACGCCCTGGTTCTGTGCATTGCAGGTTGGGAACCTCTCCTTTGCCCAGCCAGGTGCTCTGTGCTTGGGTGGATTTGGGAGATTGTTGACCTTCTGCTGCCCTTCTCCAGCCAGTGACTCTGCCTGGCAACTTCCATTTGGGTGCTTAGAGGACCCTGTGAGTCCCGAGTAGTACAGAAACCATACATGCTCTAGGAATTCACAGAGAATGGGCAAGGGTGGATTCCTAAAGCATGAGAGCTGGAGGGAGCCTACTTCCAACGCCCATGGACCAACATCGCCTGAGAGTTTGTTAGAAATGCAGAATCTTGGGCCTGCCGCAGGACAACTGAATCAGAACCTGTAGGTTGCCAGGCGATTATGAACATACTGCAGTTTGAGAAGCACTGATCTAGCCTTTCTATACCCTACCCTCCCATTTTATAGGTGGGAAAATTGAGGCTCAGAGATGCTGTGTGACTTGTCCCAGAACACAGAGTGGTACTTCAATCACCCATTTTTTTTTTTTTAACTTTTTTTTTTTTAAATAAAAATTTTTAAGTTTTTTAAAAAAAAGATGGGGTGTCACCATGTTGGCCAGGCTGGTCTCGAACTCCTGACCTCAGGTGATCCACCCATCCTGGCCTCCCAAAGTGCTAGGATTACAGGCATGAGCTACCACACCCAGCCAAAACTTTTTATTTTCTTTTAAGAGATGTTGTCTCCTGGCTGGCGTGGTGGCTCACGCCTGTAATCCAAGCACCTGGAGGCCAAGACAGGTGGATCACCTGAGATTGGGAGTTCAAGACCAGCCTCACCAACATGGTGAAACCCCATCTTTAAAAAAAAAAAAAAAAAAAGAGGTGTTATCTCGCTCTGTCTCCTAGACTGGAGTACAGTGATGTAATCATGGCTCACTGTAGCCTCAAAGTTCTAAGTTCAAGCAATCCTTCTGCCTCAGCTTCCTGAGTAGCTGGGACTATAGGAGTGTGCCACCATATCCAGCTAATTTTAAAATTTTTTGTGAAGACAGGGTCTTGCTGTGCCTGCTGGTTTGAACTCCTGGGCTCCTATCTCAGCCTCCTGAGCAACTGGGATTACAGGTGAGAGCTGTGGAACCTGGCTTGAAACATTTTTATTTTTATTTTTAAAATATATATATTTCCAAAAAATAAAGGGTCTCCTTACGTTGCCAAGACTGGTTTCCAGCTCCTGGGCTCAAGGGATCCTCCTGCTTCAGCCTCCCAAAGTGCTGGGATTACAGGTGTGGGCCACCATGTTTTTTAAAAAAGAGCTTTACTTATAGTCCCAGCTACTTGGGAGGGTGAGGTGGGAAGATCACTTGAGCCTAGGAGTTTGAGGCTGCAGTGAGCCTGAATAGCCACTGCACTCCAGCCTGGGCAATAGAGCTGGACAGCATCTCTTTAAAAAAAAAAAAAAAAAAAAAACCAGGCCGGGTACAGTAGCTCACACCTGTAATCTCGGCACTTTGAGAGGCTGAGGCAGGCAGATTGCTGGAGTCCAGGAGTTCAAGACCGGTCTGGGCAACATAGTGAGGCCCATCGCTACAAAAAAATACAAAAATTAGCCAGGTGTGGTGTGTACCTGTAGTCTTAGCTATTTTGGAGGCTGAGGTGGAAGGATCACCTGAGCCTGGGAGGTTGAGGCTGCAGTGAGCCATGATAGTGCCACTGCCCTTCAGCCTGGGTGACAGAGTGAGACCTTGTCTCAAAAAAAAAAAAAAAAAGCTTTATTGTGATATAATTCACATACCCTACAATTCACCCATTTCCTGTATAAAATTCAATATTTCTTAGTATTCAACGAAATATACTAAACCGTCACAACTAATTTTAGAACATTTTTGTCCCTTCTTAGAGAAATCCTGCACCCCTAGTGGCCATTTTCCAGTCTCCCTTCCCCCATCCTCAGGCAACCAGTAATCTACTTTCTATCTTTACACACTTGCCTGTTCTAGACTTTTCATATAAATGATATCACACAAGTGGTGGTCTTTTGTGGCTGACTTTTTTCTACACTTTATCTTAGCCAAAAGGCGGAGAAACTATTGTGGCTAGCTTTTTTTCTATCACCATCATACCATCATGTTTTTAAGGGTCTTCCATGTTGAGCATATGTCAGTATTTCATTCCTTTTTTTATTGCCGAATAATACTCTACCGTGGGATGGACCACGTTTTTATTTAAACTGAAAGTTGTTGGACATTTGGACTGTTTCTGCTCTTTGGCTGTTGTGAATAGTGGTGCCGTGAGCCTTTGTGGGAAAGGTTTTGTGTGGACCTATGCTTGCATTTCTCTAGGTTATATTTGTAGGAGGGGAATTGCTGGGTCAAATAGTGACTCTGTTTAATGTTTTGAGGAACTGCCAGACTGTTTTCCAAAGCAGCTGTACTGTTTTACATCATTACCAGCAGTACAGGAGGGATTCAGCTTCTCACCGTCCAGCACTTGTTATTTGTTGTGATTTATTGTTTAGTGTCTGTCTTCATGATGGGAGGGTATGGGTAATGGACTAGTGGCCATATGCCAGCCTCATAAAGCATGGGTCCCCAAAGCAGGGTCCCAAAGCTGGGCCCTTGGAGCACATTGGAACCAGGGGCTCAAATTCCAGGAGGATTCTTTGACTCTTCAGTCTGTTCCTCTCTGGGCATCTGCCTTATGCAAGCTCTGCCTACCACGTTCCCTGCCCCTGTGGCCAGACAGCAGACAGCACGGCCAGCAAAGCCTCCTGAGAACACAGGGCCTCAGCTGCCTAGAGACAGGTGCTGTCATTCCCGCCTTCTGATTCCACACTTGGAGGAGGGGACTGCGAGTCTGGCTTGGTCACCTGCTTACCTGGACCAAAGTGGCCCAAGAGGTGGCCCTGTGTAACTAACCCTGGCTGCCCCGCCTTCCCTATCTCCACTTGGCAGCCAGAGGCTGGGAGAAGAGGAGCAGTTCCAGAGAGGGTCCTTAGATACCCTGGGTATGAGAGAGAAGCAGGCTCTGTTGCTTTAGTAGAGACTGCTCCGGAAAGGCCTTGTTACCCGCAGAGGCTGGGACACAAAATGGGGCTGCCTGGGACAGGCAGGTGGTAGGAGTTGGATATGAGCAAGTGGAAAGCCAGTGGCCAGGTGGGCTGGGCCCTGCCTTTGAGACCTGGGGCCAATTGATGTGGTCATGTGATGGCCCTCAGCCTGGCACACGGGTTCTCCTTCCTGAGCCCCAAGCCCTTATGAAGGTGGCAGGGCTTGGAGGGGAGGTGCCTGAGTGAGTCATGATTCTGACCTTATCTTGAGAGATGTGGGTTTTCTACTCTTTACTGTCCTTTGTCCTACTAACTTACAGGGCAGATGTTTTTTTTTTTTTTTTTTTTTACTTCATGTTTCAAAATTTATTTTTTGGCAAGTTAATGCATTTACTTGGTTCAGAATTTAAGTCGTAAAAGGGTTTGTGGCAAGCCTCCCAACTCTGCCCCGGGCACCCAGTGCTCTCCTCAGAGGCAGCTGATGTTATCCCTGGCTCGAGTATATTTTCGTGCATAAACAAGCAAAGATGCTTATCTGGCCTTGTCTCAAACACACACACACAAATGGCAATGGTACGTGTGTTTAGGGTTTCCATAGGCCTTGTCAAATCACCCTCAAAGAAACAGTACCTGTTTATACCCCTGCCTCTTGTGCAGGAGGACACCTGTCTCCACACTTGGTATTGTCAGCCTTTTGAATCTTTTCTGATCTGCATGGAGAATAGCAGCGCCTTATTTTAATTTGCGTTCGTTTGATTTCTAGTAACTGTTACAAGACAAATGAAACATCTTCATGTGTTTGTATGCCCTTTGTATTTCTTTTGCCAGAAACTGACATTTATATCCATTGCTCATTTTTCTTTCGGCTTTTTGCTTATTGTTCTGCAAGAACCATGATATTAGGTTGAACTGGATGCACTTGCCATTTGGTAAATCAAAATCAGTCAGTTATCTACAGTTTCATATTGTTCATCTGCTATGGATACAAATTCAACATACAAAACTAGTGAATTCCTGTGTACCAGCAATAACCAAGTATAAAATAAAATAGAAAAAAGAGATAATATTCCCAGTACAAGAGCAAATCAACCAATTCTTTAAAATGCCTATTGAGTGTCCAGGTACTTATGAGCATGTCAGTACTCATCTGGGGACACAGAGTATTTTGTGGAGGGGGTAAGTAAATTTAGATGTAAAGAAAGGTGTCAAAAATAGTAGTGAGAGTTCTGGGTACCCTGTCCTCAGCTTCCCATAATGTTAACCTATGACATAACCATGGTCCAATTACTGAAATCAGGAAACAACATTGGTGTAATTCTGTTGACTACTACAGTCCTTTTACCAGTTCTTTTTTTTTTTTTATCAGTTACAGTCATATTACCAGTTCTCCCACTACTGTCTGGGACCCACACTGCAGGGGAATTGTCAAGTCTCCGGACTCTTCATCAATCTGTGACAGCCCTTTAGTCTTTGCTTATCTTCTAGGACCCTCAGAATGAAAGAGCTTTATTATTATTATTATTATTATTATTATTATTATTATTGAGACAGAGTCTCACTCTGTCTCCCAGCCTGGAGTGCAGTGGTGTGATCTCAGCTCACTGCAACCTCCACCTCCTGGGTTCAAGCAATTTTCTTGCCTCAGCTTCTTGAGTAGCTGGGATTACAGGCACCACCACACCCGGCTAATTTTTCACCACGTTTCACCATGTTGGCCAGGCTGGTCTCGAACTCCTAACCTCGTGATCCATCTGCCTCAGCCTCCCAGAGTGCTGGGATATCAGGTATGAGCCACTATGCCCGGCCTATTATTATTTTAATTTATTATTATTATTTTTAATAAGAAGCGAGGTCTGTCTGTGTTGCTGAGGCTGCTCAATTCCAGAGCTCAAGCAATACTCCCTCCTTGGCCTTCCAAAGTGTTGGGATTACGGGCATGAGCCACCATGCCTGTCCAAGAGCTTGATTTTGTAGAATTCTCCTCAGTTTGAGTCTGCCTGATGTTTTTTAAATGATGAGATTAGGGTTATACATTATTGGCAAGACTGCTACTGAAGTGACATTGTGTCCCTGGCAGTGCACTGGGGATCATGATGCTGTATGTCTTTTGCTGGTGCTATTAACCTTGCTGATTCAGTTAGGGTAGTATTTGCCAGGTTTCTCCACTGTGAAATTATATTTCCTCCTTTGCAATTGATAAATATCTTGGGCTGGGGGAGATGACTTGGAGACTGTTTACAGCTTGATTTTCCCCCTCAATCGTTTGCCCACTTATTTTAGCATCCGTTGTTAGATTGTGTCTACACCAGTTATTACTGTAGTGTTTTCCTATTGGTGATTTTCTGTTGATTCCCTCTCCTTTCTACATTTGTAATTGGAATGCTACTATAAAATAGTTTTTCCTTCTCTACCGTTAACTTACTCACTTCCTATATCAGTACTCATGGATATGTCTTTTATTCTATGGGTAAAAATGAAGTCCTTTTCTTGTTTATTTTGTTGTTTACATTGTTCAGCTGTGGCCCTTTGGGTAGGTGCTTGTGTTGCTCTGACACGGCTTCATTCTTTTTTGAGCATTTCCTCACTTTTTGGCACTACAGACTCTTAAGTCTCATCTTGTATTCTGCCTGCCCCAGCCCTGTAAACAGTCCTTTCTCTATGGGGCCTTCAGTAACTATCTTGCAAGTGTTTACGTGGATTCATCTATGCTTGATAGGATGCCTAGCCCACGGCATTCATAAGCAGCTGCAAGGAGAAGGTCAAGTGCTCTGCCCAAGGTCACACAGGTGATAGTCCATCAGGCTCAGGGTTAGGGTCTGTTGCTGGCAAAGCTGTTTCCCTGAAGCATGCTGTCTTCTTATGTGTGAGTGCTCTGTGTCAATAGACACTTGCATAATATTGTACATGCACAAGGGACAAGGTAAGCCATGCGTGCTGGGCACGATGAGTTCGGGATTGTGCCTTCTGCATCTACCATTATTACAGGACTGCTGGCATCCAGCCCTCCTTTCTCAGTGGTAATGATGGCCTCCATTATGTTTTATGTGGCATTAATTACCCAAACCAGTAACTGTTGGAAAGTAAACAACCTGTAAATCTTGGCTAGCTTGGGCAATTGCCTCCTGTTCTTGGGAACACTGTGATCTGGGCAGGAGGCCCCGCGCTGGGTTCTGCTCGCTGGGGCACAGCCGCTTGGCTTTCCATACTGCTCTGCACGAGCACCTGGTGGGCACCACCCAGGGGAGGCCAGCTGGGAGAGGGACAGCCTGCCCTGGACGTTGCTGTGGTTGCAGCAGCGGATCCTGGAAGACAGTCAGATGGCCTGGTGGAGTTATCCCTCCCTGGGGGTGTGTCCCAGCTGGGTTGCCTCTTGGCTCTGTGACCTTGGCAGCCAGGTCACTTGGTATGTGGAGCTGTGTGAGGGCTGGAGGAGAGTTTCTGTGTGTAGCAGAGTACAGTGACCAGTGCCTGGGTGGGGCTCAGTAGGAGGGCGCATACAATACCTGTTGTTTGTCAATGGTAGCTGGGGCTGGCCCTTGCTGAGTACTTACTATTAATACATGTGAGCAGGAAGTATATTATCTCATTTTATCCTCACAAGACTTCTGCAGAAAATATTTTGCAGATGTTGAGAGTGAGATGCTGAGAGGTTTAAGAACTCACCTGTGGTCCTGCAGCCAGAGTGTGGGAGGGCCTGACTCAACCCTGGTGGTGTAGCTGATCTGACCCCAGCTCCCTTTCCCATCTTGTCCTGGGCCAGGGCATAGGCTACTGAGTCTTTGCCATTAACTTGCACTGTGACCTTGGGCACGTCAGTACCTCTCTGGGCCTTAGTTTCTGCATCTCTGAAATGGGCACAGTGATAGTGTACTGTGGATTCTTCAGGGTGGTCTCCCAGTGAGACCCTGGGTTGATGGGGCCTCTGCCTGTCTTACATGGTCTGCATGTTATTGGTGCTCTATAAACTGAACTGTCTTCCCCAAATACCTGCCTGTCTGACTGGCTTTTGGGTACCAGCCTGACAATGGGAAAATAAATACCAATCGCTGTCGTTGTGAACATCCATTATGTACTTAGAACAGTGTGGCATACTTGCCCCTCTTTGTTTTGTATTTTTCAAATTCAGATGCAGTATATCCCTAGTCGCTTTTTTTTTTTTTTAAACCAATACTGAAGCTGTGTCTAATTTAACAGGGAAAAGTCTTTCTCTGCCCATTGTTAGATGTATATATTAGACTTACAAATATATGGGTTCGAGTATAACTTATTTTAAAACAAAAGTGCAGTCACACTGTATGCATACTCGGCAACTTGCTTTTTCACGTGTGTGAGGGTGAACGACTTTTCACATCTATAACAATCTAGATCTGCCTAAGTTTTCTCGTAATCTTAATTTTAAAATTATTATTATTATTTTTTGAGATGGAGTCTTACTCTGTCACCCAGGCTGGAGTGCAATAACGTGATCTCGGCTCACTACAACCTCTGACTCCTGGGTTTAAGCAATTCTTCTGCCTCAGCCTCCTGAGTAGCTGGGATTACAGGTGCACACCATCACTCCCGGCTAATTTTTGTAATTTTAGTAGAGACGGGGTTTCACCATGTTGGTCAGGCTGGTCTTGAACTCCTAACCTCGTGATCTGCCCGCCTTAGCCTCCCAAAGTGCTGGGTTTACAGGCGTGAGCCACTGCACCAGCCTTAAAATTATTCTTTAACTTCTAATTCAAAGTAATTTTAAATTTCAAACTATGGAGGAATTAAAAAGTTATTATGGTTTAAATTTCAAACTGTAGAATAATGAAAAAGTTAGTATGTATATCCTCTACCAGATTCACCAGTTTTTAAATGTTTTGTCACATTTGCTTTATCTAGTCTCTTTCTCTATATAATTCATATATAGATATAAATGTACCTATGTGTATATGTATCTATCTATAGATGTATATGTATTATAGCTCTACAGAGGGATGTATAGCTAGGGATAGCTATTGATGTAGACATCTCTATTATATATATTTTTTCCTCTGTGAATATTTAGAGTTAGTTGCAGACAATGTGATTTTTTTTTAGACAGAATTTCGTTCTTATTGCCCAGGCTGGAGTGCAGAGGTGCAATCTCGGTTTACTGCAACCTCCGCCTCTTGGATTCGACTGATTTTCCTACCTCAGCCACCCAAGTAGCTGGGATTAGCCACCTACTCCCAGCCTCCCAAGCCTCCCAAATAGCTGGGATTAGCCACCATGCCTGGCTAATTTTGTATTTTTACTAGAGATGGGATTTCACCGTATTTGCTGGTCTTGAACTCCTGACCTCAGGTGATCCACCGGCCTCGGCCTCCCAAAGTACTGGGATTACAGATGTGAGCCACTGCGCCTGGCCAGACAACATGATCTTTACTTATACTTTAGTGTGTATTTCCTCAGAACAAAGACATTCTTTTATATAACCGCAAGTACATTATCAAATTTGGAAAATTTAACATCATATAATACCCTCACCTGTCATCCATCCCTATTAAAATAGGGCCAGTTGTTCTGATGTCCCAAAGCAGGTTTTGCCCTGACCCAGACCCAGTTCAGGACTGAACGTTGGGTTTGGTTGTCCCTCTCCTGACCCCATTTGAGTCTGGACAGATCCTCAGTCTCCCCTCGTCTTTTATGATGTTGATGCTTCTGAAGCCTATGGGCCAGGAGATTGTAGGTGATCTCTCTGTTTGGGTTTGTCTGTTTCCTTGTGATGCGATTCAGGTGGTGCTCTTTGGGCAGGGACAAGAAGTAGGTGAAGCTGGGTCCTCAGTGGTCCACGCAGGAGGTGCCCATGCTAACAGCAGTATTGGGTGAAGGCGTGCACCTCTTCCTCTGTGATGGCTCCACATTTAAGTAATACCATGATTGCTGACCATTTTGTTCCTTTCCAGTTTGGCGCTGTAGCAGTACTGCTGCTTTGAATAGCCAGCCTTGTGCAGATTTTTTAGGCATGTAAGTTCTGTAGACTGGAGTCCTGGTGATGGGGTGGCTGGGCCCTAGGCTGGGTGCTTATTAATATTGATGGGTACTGCCAAAATGCCCCATTAGCTGTAGCGTGTTATCTGCCAGCTCCAGCATGTGTAAGGCGAGGGCTCATTTTCCTACATCTCTGTCTTGGTGGGATGCCAGCGGTCTGTTCGTGTTTTGCCATCTGACAGGTGATCAGGTGCTGGCTGCGTTGCTTTTATGTGGCTTTTCTTTACATTCGTGAGGTGGAGCGTCGTTTCGTGTTCTTCATGGTTTGGCTGACAAGTTCCAGTTCTGTTATTTGCTGTAAGGAATTTAACATCAAATTCTGCTACTGTTAACTAAAAACTGACCACATACCAGACTGTCCATGGTGCTGGGGGTAGGGGTGACCCGGTTCAGGTGAAATGGTGGCGGGCCTGTGCTCAGAGCTTTCCATGGTCTATTGGAGGGCTATGACTTAGCCCTCATTCAAGGAACAGGGGCAGGCAAAGTTGCAAAGCGCCAAAAGAAGTTGGGAGGAAGGAAGGAAGCCAGCAAGAAGAAGAAAAGTTATATGAAAATTCAAAGTTCAGTGTCCAAAAGCACAGTGTTTGAATGGATTGCAGCCATGCCCATTCATTCCTGTGTGGCATGTGGCTGCTTCCTGGCTGCAGCAGCAGAGTCGAGTAGTTGTGCATGATCTTATGGCCCACAAAGCTGAAGACTGTTGCTAGGCAGCCCTTCACAGGGAAAGTGTGCTGATGCTTGGGCTGGAAGGTGTTGAACATATGGGTTGCAGTTGGTAAGAGGGAGAGCACAAAGGTGCACTGAGCACTTACATATTTTGTCTAGCCTCCTCCCTGCTCCCTGCTGCTCCTCATGTGGGTAGACGGCAGGAGGGGCATGGGGGCGGAGCCTGAACGCAGCTGTAAGGCTGGAGTAGAGAAGTTTCCACACCCATTTGTGTGACTCAGGGCCATTGGGCAGGACCCAGGCCATCCTTCTGGGAGGGTGGTAGGGTGTGGCAGCCTAAATCCAGCTGAGGAGCCCCACCCCTCCCCTGGGTAGGGAGTGCTGCCTGGACGCCCTCGGGCTATAGCTGGTGGGGAGGAAGGAGGGGGAGCACTGGGCTCAGCCTGTGGTGGGGGTGGGTGGTGGGTGGAGCCTGCCACTGTCCCTCCCCGGCCCCTGCCACTCCCAAGGTCACCTTGGCTCCTCTGGGCTGGGCTGGCAGCTACCTGCTGGCAAGTTTTAGTCACAAAGCAACCTGGGACTCCTACCCTGCTAGCTTCTAAAAGGCCTTTAGCAGTTGAGGTGTAGGGTTGGGCCAGGACTTTGGAGGGAGTTGCCTTGAAGCCTTTCCAGGCACTGCGTGTCCAGCATGCTTCTACCTCCTGCTGAAGCTCTTGCTGGACCCAGAGGTTTCCTGGGGCCATCGTGAGACCTCCTGTATGCCAGAGTCTCTGCTGGGTGCATCTTCAACCCTCCAGCAACCTATGCTCCACCTCCTGGGTTCAAGTGGTTCTCCTGCCTTAGCCTCCCAAGTAACTGGGATTATAGGCACCCATCACCATGTCCGGCTAATTTTTTGTGTTTTTGTCTTTTTTGTTTGTTTGGTTGGTTGGTTTTGTTTTTGAGATGGAGTTTTGCTCTTGTCGCACCAGCTGGGGTACAATGGCACGATCTTGACTCACTGCAACCTCTGCCTCCCGAGTTCAAGCAATTCAGCTGCCTCAGCCTCCTGAGTAGCTGGGATTACAGGTGGCCACCACCATGCCCGGCTAATTTTTGTATTTTTAGTAGAGATGAGGTTTCACCATGTCAGCCAGGATGGTCTCAAACTCCTGACCTCAGGTGATCCTCACACCTCAGCCTCCCAAAGTGCTGGAATTACAGGTGTGAACCACTGTGCCCAGCCCACCCAGAAATTATTATATATATGATGCAGTCGGGGTTAGTTTTTTCATATGGATAACCAGTTATCGCACAGTACTGAGAAAAGATGGACCCATCCTCATTTATAGTGTCATATATGAAGTTTCCCAATAAGGAAGTCTAGTCTGGCTTTTTGTTCTTTCCTATTGTTTTGTCTCCGTGCCAAACAACATGGCTTTAGTTGCCATGACTTCAGTGTGTTCAGAGTATGGCAACATGTGTTTCAGGGGGACTAGTGTATTGCAAGGAAATGAATATCAAATTGTATGCCACATCCATGAGACTTCTAGGGCATGGGGCAGGTGGGATTGGAGCCTTAGGAGAAGTGGGAGAGTTTAGATGTATAGAAGAAGGTCCTGAAATGAAATGAATATCAAGAAGTTCAGGGGAAATGTAATAGATACACTCCTTGAATATTAGAGCCAGATAGGACCTTTGCAGTGACGAAACATTGTGTGCAGTAGTCTAGCAAGTGTGGAAGGGGTGGTCTAGTGGCCATGTGCTCCACCTTTGGCATCAGATAGACCAGGTTTGATCTTTTAACAAGACACTTCACCTCTCTGGAACTTAACTTCCTCATCTATAACATAGGGCAACAATGGACTTTTCTTACAGGGCTGTCGAGGACTGAGTGAAATGTTGTACATATAGGGCTCACAGTGTACTGGCACATGGCTACATGACAATTCAGGTTTGGTTATTTTTAGCCTATTTCCTTGATTCTAAGGCCAGCTCCTCCTGCCCCCGCCCTCCCCATTTTACAATTCTTAAATTAGAACAGGCTTTACTGCCACCTTCTATAATGATTTGTTTTCCCTCCTGGATCATTGTTGAGAATGTAGGAAACAAACAAAAAGCTTAACTTGGGGAGTTGCACCATACAACATTTGGCACACTTTAACCTGTGTGCAAAATGGAAGCAGTTGCCTTCCAGAAAGGAGCGGTTGAAGAGAATCATGGACAACGACAGCTGTCCTGTGCCCAGCAAGTAACACCCAGCAGGTGGGAGGTGGCGAGTATGGTAGGTTCTGGAAACTGACAGATTCTGTTCTGGGCTCTGCCACTTATGAGCTGTGTGAGCTTGCTCCCAATCAGATAATCTCTCTGGGCCTCTGCTTCCCCCATACAGTAGGGTGGGTGATCCTAACTGCTGCTGGAGAGCCAGGGGGGTGACTACTTGAGTGGGCTTTGCCACACATAAGCGCCCTGTGAATGGAGCTGTTTGCGGCTGTTCCCTAGAGGCACTCCTTCCCCTCTGCGTGGCTGTGTTTTGCTTTGGGATTTCTTCATTTTTTTTTTTTTTTTTGAGACAGAGTCTTGCCCTGTGGCTCAGGCTGAAGCACAGTAGCGTGATCTTGGCCCACTGCAACATCTGCCTCGTGGGTTCAAGCAACTTTCCTGCCTCAGCCTCCTGAGTAGAGTAGCTGCGATTACAGGCGTCCGCCACCATGCCCAGCTAATTTCTGTGTTTTTAGTAGACAGGGTTTTGCCATGTTGGCCAGGCTGGTCTTGAACTCCTGACCTCAGGTGATCCATCTGCCTTTGCCTCCCAAAGTGCTGAGATTACAGGGGTGAGCCACAGTGTCAGACTGGCTTTGGGATGTCAAAAATCTTGGCCACTCTTCAAAGCGCATGTCACACGTTTTCTCATCTCCTGGTTCAAGCCTGTCTGACACTCCCTGCCCCGTCCTGGATGCCTGTTGCTCACTTTGGGGCCTCCTTTGCCTCTTACGGAATTTTAAATGTTATAGAACAGCTCTTCCCGTACTGTGTGATGTACCCCAGAGGATTGCCAACCCTTTGAGGACAGGAGTGTGTCACTTTGGCAAAGTGTAATTCTAACAGAGAACAGCCCTGTAGCAGTGTAAAGAAGGTGAAATGGCATGAAAGCATTTGCTGAGTGCCTGCTGTGTGCCCGATAACGCAGTGGTGAGCAGAACAGACATGACCCACGCCTTTTCACAGCCCTCTGTGCTGGCTCCACCCATGCCCAGCAGTGATGCTGGCCAAGCAGAGAAATGTCCATGTGCCCTAGGTCAGTTCAGCCTGTGTGACCTTACTCATCAGCCTGTGTGTGACTGTGGGTGGTGGCCTTCTGCATGGCGTTTGGGATGGCACTGTGCTGTGTGAGTTGGGTGGGAGGTCAGCCTGGGCCCACTGTGTTGGCATGGGGGTAGGAATGCAGAGAGTGACTGGACATCCATCTGCATGGCTAGAAAGGAAAATTTGGTGGTGAAGTGTGTGGATCAGGACCCCACTGCTGATGGTGAAGGCTCATGTGGCTGTGATCCCTGGCCCAGGAGAAGCTGTGATCCTGGGCCTAATGCCTCACTCAATGGCTTTACTCTCCAAGTGGCTGCCCCTTATGTGCAGGCCTGGAAATTGCTCTCTACAGGACAGGAGGTGCCTGCTGTTTGGCGGGAGCTGAGGTTCCCTGCAGAGCATGGGGTCAGTGCTAACTGGGCCCTGGGGCACTTGTAAACTCACCTAATGACCACCTGGACCTTGGTTGGGCCTCATGCTAAGGCCGCTGTCTGCATTCTTTATCTACCAAAGGCTGAGGACACTGGAAAAACCAGTTAGGGTGTGTTAGGCACATTTTATGTTGATGTAAAAGGAGTGTTGGACTCTTGGTTTAGGAGCCTGGAAATGTATGCAATCTGGCTTTTTCAGAAAGTTGGCCATGTTGAATAGGGCAGCAAGACCCTTTTAGGAGTCACGTCTCCTGAACAGGTAAGTGAGTAGGACCAGAGTTTGGGGTTTGGTCCTCTTCCCTCTGATGGGAAAGGCGCCCAGCTCATCACCATGAGCAGCATCAGTGTTTGGTGTGGTCAAGAGGTGTTCATTGGCATGTGACCAGAGACTTTCGTAATAGCTGAGATGGAGTCTGGCCCAGTGGGCATGGCTGTGCCTGGCCAGCGTCGTGGCTGGTGGGGAGCTGTGGTGAGCACTCCAGGAACGCGCCGTGTGGCTCCGCTGCCTTCCCTGTTCCTAGGATTTCCACCTACCGCACTTGGCATAAAATTGTTGCTCAGCAAACTTTTTATTTTTATAGAGATGGCAGCTCGCTGTGTTGCCAGGGCTGGAGTTGGAGACGACCCTCCCTCAAACTCCCGGGATTATAGGCGTGAGCAAGCATTTGGAATGAATGATTTAATTTAGTATTCTTTGTCCATTCTATTATTCATTGGTGAGAGTGGGAGTGTATTTGCTTTTTGTGGCTGCTGTAACAGGTTGCTACAGACATGTTAATTACAGATGCATTAACTTAAAAAACAAATTATTCTCTCACAGTTCTGGAGACTAGCAGTCGGAAATTCAGCAGGGGGATCTTGGGGAGATTTCACAGCTTCGAGCTTTGGTGGCCCCGTCACTGCCGTCTCTGCCTCTGTGGTCACATGGTGCCTCCTCTCTTCTCTGTCTCTGCTCATGTTTCTCATAAGCACACTTGGATTGAGGGCTCACCCAGATCATACAGGGTGACTTCCTCATCTCAGGCTCTTAATTACATCTGCTAAGACTATTATTCCAAATATAAGGTCACATTTCTGGGTTCTGGGGATTAGGATGTGACATGCCTTTTAGGGGACCACCATTCAACCCACTACAGGGGTGTCTTAGTACTAGTCAATTGCTTTTTGAGCTGTATAATGACTCTTGGCCAGGCGTGGTGGCTCGTGCCTATAATCTCAGCACTGTGGGAGGCCAAGGCAGGGGGATCACTTGAGCCTAGGAGTTCGAGACCAGCCTTGGCAACATAGTAAGACTCGTCTCTACAAAAATAAAAAATTAGCCAGGCATGCTGGTGTGTGCCTATAGTCTTAGCTGCTTGGGAGACTGAGGTGGGAGAACAGCTGGAGCAGGGAGGTTGAGGCTGCAGTGAGTCTTAATGGTGGCACTGCGCTCTAGCCTGGGTGACAGAGCAAGACCCAGTCTCGAAAACAAAATAAAATAAATGGCATAGCCACTGGGTTTGCTCTTCCTAGTTTGCATTAAGTTTTTCACATTCATGCACATAAGTAATTTTACATTTTATATAGCCAGATATCCTTTTCTTTCCATTAGTTTTAGGTTCAGAAAGTTCTTCCTTATTGAGTGTCTGGTAAATAGTCATTCATGTTAAAATAAAACCTTAAGAAATTGACTCTTAAAAACATTGACTAATAAGAATTGTGTGTATTATGTGCAACATGATGTTTTGAAATACATATCCATTGTATATTGGTTGAATCTAGCTAAGTAACATATGCATTGCCTCATTTATAATTTTTTTTTTGTAGTGAGAGCACTTGAAATGGTTAGCAATTTTCTAGAATACAATGAATTGTTATTAACAATAGTCACCAAGTTGTATAATAGATCTCTTGAACTTACTCCTCCTAATGGAAATTTGTATCCTTTGATCAACATCTTCCCTATTCCTCCACAAGAAATTGACTTCTCAATCCAGTGATAACTTGTTTTGATATTTGCTGTGAGGATCTGCACTCTGAAAGAAATAGCTAGTCTCCACATGTGATAAAATTTCATAGACCTATACACATACAAGCCTACAGAAAAGGAGAGAGGAAATGTGCAAAACCCACAGAAATTGAAGAAGGGGCTGTAGTTTTGGTAATGTGCCATGATTCCATCAGATACTGCCATGGAGGGTGCTGGCACAAGGTACGCATCCTCCGTGGCACAAGGTACTATTTTTTTTTTTTTTGAGACCAAGTCTGTTGTGCAGACTGGAGTACAGTGGTTCGATCTTGGCTCACTGCAACCTCCATCTCCCTGGTTCAAGTGATTGTCTTCCCTCAGCCTCCCAAGTAGCTGGGACTACAATTGCATGCCACCACAGCTAATTTTTTGTATTTTTAGTAGAGATGGGGTTTCACCATATTGGTCAGGCTAGTCTTAAACTCCTGACCTCAAGTGATTGACCTGCCTCAGCTACGTGCTGGGATTACAGGCATGAGCCACCACACCTGGCCATATTTTTATAACTTTTTAAGAGTCTATGATTTTTAAAAATTAAAAAAGCTAATGAGAGTTACCACACAAATTATTAAATAATTTATTGTATTATTTCTAAAACTCTCTTTATTAAGTTATGATATACGCTAGGGTCTTGTAAAATTGTAGTTTAACATTTAATTTGGGGAAAATTGGCAGCTATATATATATATAATCTCTATATAATGGTCTTCCCTTCTGGGAGCATGGTATATCCTATTTATTCATGGTATATTTTATATTTCAATAAAATGTGTGTCATTTCCTTCAGGTTTCATAGATGCTTTTAAATGTTCTGTTCTTATGGGTGGATGTTGGTTCCATTTATATCCTTTCCCTACCTGTGCTGGTTATATGTCCCTGAATATAATCTCCATACCCTTTCAAATACATGGAATTCTTTTAACTGGGGAACATGCTTTGCATTCTGCCATTAGAGACAATGTTTAACAGGCTTCTTTGTTCCATTGGACTTACTCTCAGAGAGGGTATGGTTGGATATTTACCCTGTAATGTGAATTTAAGTAGCTGTGGTGTACTGGGGGTTTGTAAAGGCTTATGAGTTTGTGTTCAGTGATTTTAATGCTAACTGTATTTTCCTAGATTCTGTTTCTTTGAAGATTGTTAGAGGTGCTGTCTCTAGTAGGGTCACACGGTGTGTTGCCTGGGGTATCCTAGGCCTGACCAGGCGGGGTGGACAGACTGACGTCAGTCCTGAGAGTGAGCTGAGCTGGCTGTGGGCTTTCTTCTCTGCTTTGCTTCTCAGGGCCTTGAGGCCTGAGTGGGCACTGAGGGTGTTGAGAAGGCTGCTAGCTGGATGAACCCCAAATTTAGAAATACTCAGAAATGGAAAATGTCCCGTTAACCTCCATCCAGGTCAGTCTTACGAAATCCGACTACTGGAGAATCGGAAGCTAGGAGACTTTCAAGATCTGAACACAAAATATGTCAAGGTAAGCCTCACAGGCTGTTCTTACCGCCTCAGGGAGAGGGGCTTGGTAAGGGTCTGGGCCCTGGGCCTGCTGGGGTTGGGCATGAGTAGCTGGAAGGTTAGGGAGAGGCCAGGTTCAGCTCAGCCCTCAGCGGTGAGACGAAGCGCCGGTTGGGCTTCTCTGGAGCCTGATATCCAGGTGGGGATCAGATGGGCTGGCAGCATGGAACTTTTCTGAGCTTCAGTTTGCTCATCTGCACAAAAGGGTTAATACATTAGACATGAAGCGCTTAGTGATACTGGGACGAATGGTAGCCATCACTACTGTTGCTATTGTTAGTGTTCCTGGGTCTGAGGAGGGGGAAGTGGGGTGAAGCTTGAAAACTGGAAAAGGAAACTCCAGGAGGGAGGGGCCTCCAAGGTGGGAGGGTTTGCTGTGGCTCAGGGAAAGCAGGTGGGTTCCTCTTGGCCCCCACGGTCACGTGTTCCCCTGCTGGCGTCCCTCCTCAGAGCATCATCCGTGTGGTCTTCCATGACCGCCGGCTGCAGTACACGGAGCACCAGCAGCTGGAGGGCTGGCGGTGGAGCCGGCCCGGGGACCGGATCCTGGACATTGGTGAGTCTCCTGGCCGGGAGAGGCCAAGCAAGACTGGAGGCATGCAGGCCATGTTGGGTTCTTCCTGGATGCCACTGGGACCTGTGCCAACAAGGAATTTTAGCTCGTGCCTGCTCTGTGTAAAAACCTGCTGGAGCTTGCAGAGCTGACCATACACTGGGTCCTGCCCTCAAGGAGGACCTTTTCCCTTTTTCAGTGGAAAAGAAAGGTCTGTGGAATTGGCCAGGCACGGTGGCTCATGCCTGTAATCCCAGCACTTTGGGAGGCTGAGGCAGGTGGATCACCTAAAGTCGGGAGTTCGAGACCAACCTGGCCAACATGGTGAAACCCTGTCTCTACTAATAACACAAAAATTAGCCAGGCTGTACACAGCTGTAATCCCAGCTACTTGGGAAGCTAAGGCAGGAGAATCACTTGAACCCGGGAGGTGGAGGTTGCAGTGAGCCAAGATTGTGCCACTGCACTCCAGCCTGGGGCAATAAGATAGAAACTCTGTCTCAAAAAAAAAAAAAAAGAAGAAAGGTCTGTGGAATTTAGAGACCTGCTCACAGGGAGTTCCGGGAAGGCTCTGCAGAAGGATGGTGCCTTAAAGGATTGTGTTAAGTGTTGAAGAGAACTGTGAGTATCACAGAGATAGATTGGCAATGGAAATGGAATTCTGGGGGCTTAGGGACCGGCCCACAGTCCTTTATCCATAATCCTTGGGGCCGGGTGGGTTTTGGAATTCAGAAGCTAGAAGGACAATACGGTGTGTGTACCCAGAGCATCAGGGAACATCCCCAACAGGCAGCCACACATGGTAATATTTCTGTAGCAAAATAAAATGACGGTTCATACAAAATAGGGTGAAGACAACATAACGCTTGTGGTTCAGGTCAGGCTTTCCATCCAATAAGTTACACAAAACTTTTTCAGAGCTTTCGGCATTTGTAATTGGGGTGAAGGAATTGGGACCTGTAACAATGGTCCTTCAGTAAATATTAGGGAGAGGCTGACAATTGCACTTTTGTGTATGTGTGTGTGTATGCAGATATTCCACTGTCTGTTGGTATCTTGGACCCCAGGGCCAGCCCGACCCAGCTGAATGCAGTCGAGTTTTTGTGGGACCCTGCGAAGAGAGCTTCAGCATTCATTCAGGTGGACCGGAGGGAACTGCCCCCCAGGGGAAGGCCTAGTCTTTGGGGTGGTCTGCTTGCAGTTTTCCAAAACTTACCCATCTGGAAGAGCTTCTGCTACCTGTCACTGGGAAGGAGGCTGCAGGAAAGAAAGAGAATGGGTATTGCGAAGAGTCACAGAGCTCGTTGGTCCCTATTTAGGGAAAGGAGTTGGAAGGTTTTAGAATTCTATCTGGGTTTTGCCCTTAGAATATATAAGTTTTTAAAAAATGAGTATTTTCCACCATAAATCATTTGAAAATAAACATTTTTTCTATTATATTTTCCATTGTTGAATGAATTTTGTTATCAGTCACTGGCGTATACGCCATGTAAGATCGAGGTGGGGAAGGACGTGACCGTGGCGTTGTGGCTGTGGTTCTGGCTTGATCCCGGCTCTCTCGCTTGCTGCGTCTCCTCCCCTTTCTGAGACTCTTAGTTTTCTAACCTCCTGTCTTATAAATCAAATAATGAATACAGAGCCATTAACAGGCCTGGTCTCGAGGAATCACTTAGTAAAAGTTAGTGATCTTTTCTTTCTGTCTCTCTTTTTTACGATTACAATATTTTTAATATATTTGAAAATGATTATTACATTGTTATTATTACAATTATGGATTAGATTTTTATAATATGATTGTAGTATTATAATACTACATTGATATCGAGTGCCATTTATGTAGTAGGAACCTACCGGAAATACAGAAATGGTTCCAGCCTTCTGATTATGCTTCCAGCCTGGCCTGAGTAGCTTGGACACATTAGAGAGTGGTCAGGGTATGCTGTGGTCCCGGCCCTCAGTCTAGAATTTGCCAAGGGAAAGAAATCTGGGTGAGGAGTTAGGTTGATGTTATCAGGGTCAGTGGCCTGGGGGAGTGGTGGGGACTTAGCTGGTCAGGCAGAGCGTCCACAGTAAAGAGATAAAGGTAGGGGGCGGGGGTGTCTTTTGCAGGCAGGGGAGCAGGGAGGCCGTCAGCCTGATGGAGCGGACAGAATGTCAGAAAGAGCAGGGAGGGTGAAACAGACCCACACTGACCAAGCAGGGAGGGACACCTCCACAGAGAGGGGGCACTTGGGGGATCCAGGGTCCTGCTGGGTGCCATCTTGCCACCTGCCCAACGTTTCTGCTCCCAGGTGCACTGCATCAGCACAGAATTCACCCCCAGGAAGCACGGGGGCGAGAAGGGAGTGCCCTTTCGAGTACAGATTGACACATTTAAGCAGAACGAGAATGGGGAGTACACAGAGCACCTGCACTCAGCCAGCTGCCAGATCAAGGTGTTCAAGGTAAGATGGCTTCGCTGCCCTGCCCTGCCCTGTTCCTGTCCTGGCCTGTGGTCACATTCACCCTCAGAGACTCTGGAGAGTCCTCTTAGAGTCCCAGCAAGGAACACAGCGTCCCTTTAGCGTGTGGCTTCTACCTGGACTCCTAGTGAGCACGAGCTCCAAGTCCAGGCTTCACAGGCTGCTGCTGCCCTGCCGGGGACATCTTGTCACCTGCAGCACCTGCTCAGCCTCTGGCAGAAGCATTGGCATGGAGGTAGTTCTGGCTGTGGGTCCTCAGCGCAACTCTATTAGAATGATGCAATTTGCACATTTTAGGTTTTTTTTTTCCTCCCAAGCACATTATAATTACCCACAGGTGCTCACATCTGGATTCTCCTTAAAAATCAAAGCAAGAGTCCCTCCCTGCTGGAGGCCTGGCCTCAGATCTTCCTGTTTAGGGCTTGAGGCCATTTTTCTCTTTGCAATGGCTTCCTGTTAAAGAAACATTTTCAGGGGCTCTGTCTCCCTTTTCCTTCCTTGCTTCATTCCCTGTAGTCGCCTGTCACTGTTTTCCATCTCTTCCATCTGGACTGATTATTTTCTGAAGATGGTAGCCAGCAATACAGCTCAGTGTCCTGTGTGGCCTCAGGGAGGTGTGAAGGGCTGCATGAGCTTGCATCACTGTCAGGGCATGAGGGCAGCCCATGTTCACGCAGCCCCCAGCCCCTGTAGGCTCTGTCTGCCGAGGCCACTCTAGCAGATGTCTGCAGAGAAGGAGTGGACCTACCTCCTGGGCAGCAATTGCCTTGAGTAACCAGCCCTGGTGCTCATTCCATCTTTCTGTTGTTTCACACTCAAGTGAATTTGGAGCCTGCTGAGAAAGTTTCATCTGCCGGAGCTGGAGACCCAAGAGGGAGTTACTTTAGATGGGGCCCATTAGTAACCTGGGTGTGTGCTGATCTTCCCCTGGACTGAAGGCACGGGCCTGTGGAAGACCCATACTTAGAACAGATGTGGGAATAAATGCCCACAGGTTGAACCATCAACCTGGTGAAAACCCAGGGAGACAGGGATGGTGCCATTTCTCACAGCCTGGCCCACAGTGAGCACTTGGCCATGATCTGGTGATACACCATCACAGCTGCAGTAGAGGAAGCCGAGGATGAGCTGACAGAGTTTGCGCTCAGAAGACCACACAGCCAGGCTGCCTGAGGGTTGTGGGCACAGGGTTCTGAGGCGCTGGCCCAGCTCTGCGGATTGGGACGCCTTGGTCAGTCAGTGATGCGGGCCAGGGTGGGAGAGATGTGTGTTGTCTTTCCTGCCAGAGCAGTGGCCTCCAAGGGGAGCTGTGCTCCTCTGCTGTGCCTGTTTCCTGTGCTGCTGTCACAAATGACCACAGATTTCATGACTTATGCTGTGCGCATTGATTATCTTCCAGTGCTGGCAGAATCTGGAATGGTCCTCACTGGGCTAAAGATGCCAGTGGGCCTGTGTTCCTTTCCCGAGGCTCTTGGTGGGGCTTTTGCCTGTTCCAGCTTCTAAAGCCATTTCTAGGTTCATGGTTCCTCCTTTGTCTTCAAAGCCAGCAGGAGCAAGCCGAGTCCTTCTCACATGGCCACCCCAACCTCCTCGTCTACTTCCCTCTTCCCTTTTTAAGGGCACTGTGATTGACTACATGGGCACCCCACAGTTAATCCAATATAGTCTTCCTATTATGTCAGTTGTGTAGCAATCTTTTTTTTTTTTGAGATGGAGTCTCACTGTCATCACCCGGGCTGGACTGCAGTGGCACGATCTCAGCTCACTGGAACCTCTGCCTTCCGGGTTCAAGTGATTCTCCCGCCTCAGCCTCCTAAGTAGCTGGGATTACAGGCATGTGCCAACATGCCCGGCTAATTTTTTTGTATTTTTAGTAGTGATGGGGTTTCATCATTTTGGTCAGGCTGGTCTCCAACTCCTGACCTTGTGATCCACCCACCTCGGCCTCCCAAAGTGCCAGGATTACAGATGTGAGCCACCACACCTGGCCTCACTTAACAATCTCAATTCCTTCTGAAACCTTGATTCCTCGTTTGCTATGTTAAGGTGACATATTCACAGGTTCTGGGGATTAACACACAGCCATCTTTGGGAACCATTAATCTGCTGGCCACATCCACCAAGCAGTGGGTGTGGCCTGGTGGTATTTCTGCCCACTCTGGGATCCTACCGTCCTGCATGGCTGTGTGCTATGGTCTTTGTCTAGCCTGCAGTTCACTGTTGCTCTGTCCACCACCTCCTCCCTCATGTACAGACTGTGTCTGTGGTCTGCCAGCGTTGGCCCCCCTCAGGTAGCCGTTCATTCTCTCACCTGGGATGTCAGGTTAGTTCTGCTGCTCTCAAGGTGTGTGCCCTGGGGGAGATGCTGTCCTGGGCAGTAGGAGAGAAATGAGATAGGCGTGTCCACCCCCACGGGGTGCCCTGTGTACCTCTTCTACACCTTGGGTCAGAAGCTTAGGAGTGGGGGCTCTGTCTACCAGGCTCCTCGACCCACACCAGGCATTGCTTGGGGAGTTGGGCCAGCAGCTGCCTGGTCTCAGTGCCCCGAGGAAGGCCTTGGCACCTCCTTCAGGGAGCAGGGGTGGCAGGAGCCCCTCATCACCCAAGACTGGCTCCTCAGAATGCCAGAGGTGTGTCCTCCCACCTGCCCGCCCCCATTGGCAGAACAGATGGAGTTGGTGTTCGTGAGCCAGGCTGAGCCAAGCCAAGCTGCCTGTCACCCCTCCCTCCGCTGGTCACCCCCATTCCTGGGAAGCCTGGCTTGTTGGAGCTGCTCCCTGGGACTCTCTGTGGGGTGTCAGGGTCTCTGAAGGGAAAGTCAGCGCCCCTCTCTGAGCAGCCAACCCCCTGCAGGCCTCATCAAGACCCAGTGCATGCCTGGCGTGCAGGCTCGGCCGTGGTCTGGCTATGACCCCGCCTTGCCTGTACCCTCTGTGCAGGGAGGAGGGGTCTCCTGAGGGACAGGAGCTGGAGGTGGAGCAGGGAGGCCAGGTTGTGGGGGTATGGCTGCTACACCCCCACTCTCATCCAGGACACTGGATCTGTTGCTTGCATCCCTGTATGACCCCCGCCACCCTGCTTCATCCAGGGCAGGCATCACTCCAAGGCAGCGGGGCCCCAACCTTTTTGGCACCAGGATCCAGCTTTGTGGAAGACTGTTTTTCCATGGAAGAGACAGGGATGGTTTCGGGATGATTCAAGTGCATTTCATTGATTGTGCACTTTATTTCTGTTATTACTGTATTGTAATGTATAATGAAATCATAATACAACTCATCATAATATAGAATCAATGGGAGCCCTGAGCTTGCTTTCCTGTAACTTGATGGTCCCATACAGGGGTGACGGGGGGACAGTGATAGATTGTCATAAGGAGTATGCAACCTAGACCCCTTACATGTGCAGTTCACAATAGGGCTTGCGCTCCTATGAGAATCTAATGCCGCCACTGGTCTGGAACGGGAGGCAGAGCTCAGGTGGTGATGTGAGCAATGGGGAGCAGCTGTAAAGATGATGTTGAAGATGAAGCTTCGCTCACTCACTTCCCGCTGTGGGTCCCAGTTCCTAACAGGCCATGGGACCAGTACTTGAAGGTGCCATTGAGCTTGAACCACTTTTATCATTACCTGCCCACCACACGTAGCCTGCTGTGTGCATAGTAAAACTGCTCAGTTCCAGCGCTGCTCAGAGTCTTTACATCTGACTGCGGAGTAGGCATGAGCTCATAAGGTGTAAATGCTAGGAGACTACATAGTGAAGTTGAGAAGGCCCCCCATAGTGGCACCTGCGGGGCCAGCCTGCAGTGCGGCACACTGGGCACTGTCACTTGGATCCTCTCCAATCCTGATGAACCCCTTGAGCCTCAGTTTCCCACGCTGTAAATGAAGGAAATAATAATAGCCGTGAGGCCTGCACACCTTTTGTAAGTTGCTCCAGTTGGCAGGGCACCCACGATTGGCAGGCTCTCTCTCTGGATGTCCCCTGCAGACAGAGTGTAAGCTGGGGCTCAGCAGGAGTCCTGAGAGTTGGGGAAGGAGGCCTTCAGCTTATGACCAGGATTTCATAGGTTTCAAGCACAGACTAAATCCAGACCAGCAGCTTGTACTCCTTCTACTTTCCTTGGCTCTACCTGGGTAACCCAAGGAATGCACTGGGATTCCTTGCGTGTCCCCAGGGTTCCTTTTCATAAGCAAGTGGCCATGGGAACAATCTTTTCCCCATGAGCAGCAGAGTGCAGAACCCGTGGCAGGTTCCGAGTTCCTCAGGTGGGGAAGCATTCAGGCAGGTTGGGAGAGGAGAGAGGTGCCTCCTGCCCCTGTGTTCCTCCCTGTGCCCCAAGGCCCTGGGTGAGGTGGGAAGCAGGAGAGGGATTGGGGGCTGCTGCCTTTGTTGGTTTGGGACTAATTGGACTCTGTACTCTATGCCTGTAGCCGAAGGGAGCCGATCGGAAACAGAAGACTGACCGGGAGAAGATGGAGAAAAGAACTGCCCAGGAGAAGGAGAAATACCAGCCATCCTATGAAACCACCATCCTCACAGAGGTGAGCCAGCTGGGTGTGGGGACAGAGCCTCCAAGGGCTGGTTTAGATTCTTGGAAAATCGCCCATCTCGGGTGAGTACTTCTGAGAGCGGCTATTCTGTTGTGGTGGGTTCCAGTGTCTGGAGCTGGTGTTCATCTGATAAGGCCCAGTGGCCCAGGAGCTGTTTCAGAAATAACTTCCAGCTCTGCTGCCTTTGAATGCATCTGTGCTTTCCCAAATGAGGTTACTCTTTTTTTTTGAGTAGGTAATGTATTCACATGGTTTTAAATTCAAAAGGTACAACAGAGTGTACAACAGAAAATATCCCTCCCAGTGCTGTCCCAGCCTCATGCTTTCTCCCCTCCAGGGCAGAAACCTTGTGTATCTGGCCCAACTTTCTCTGCAGGTAAAGCCAGTGTAGACACATGTTTGCCACATTCCTGTATTGATACACCAACAGTGTACACAGCCACACCTTGATTTTTTCAATTATTAGCTTATCTTGGTGCCTGTTCCCTACAGCTTTCTAGTTCCTCACCCAGCTGCATGGCATTGTGTGTGATGGCCTGTTGGTGGGTGCGGGGTCATTTCTGGGCTCTTGTAGTTTCAGACAGTGGTACAGTGAATAACTGTGCATGTGAAGGTCTGTACATGGGAAGAAATCTGCAGCTTTCCATTCTCAGTGGGATCTGTGGTTTGGAAGGTGTAACACTTGTCATTTTGCTGTCTGGTTGCATTTTCTATTAATCCTGACAGCAATGCCAGCCTGACAGCAATGCCAGCCTGCTCCAGCCCTCCATATGTCCATGGGAACTCTTGAGGTGCTCGCTCTTCCTTTCCCCGCTGCCTTTTTTTTTTGTGAGACAGTCTTGCTCTGTCGCCCAGGCTGGAGTGCAGTGGCATGATCTCTGTGGCTCACTGCAAAATCCGTCTCCTGGGTTTAAGTGATTCTCCCGCCTCAGCCTCCCCCAGTAGCTGGGATTACAGGCACGTACCACCATGCCCAGCTGATTTGTTTGTTTGTTTGTTTTTTTGAGACAGAGTCTCCCTCTCTTGCCAGGCTGGAGTGCAGTGGCGCGGTCTCGGCTCACTGCAACCTCTGCCACATGAGTTCAAGTGATTCTCCTGACTCCTGAGAAGCTGGGATAACAGGTGCACACCACCATGCCCAGCTAATTTTTTTGTATTTTTAGTAGAGATGAGGTTTCGCCTTGTTGGCTCGGATGGTGTCAATCTCCTGACCTTGTGATCCGCCTGTCTTGGCCTCCCAAAGTGCTGGGATTACAGGTGTGCACCACCACACCCAGCTATTTTTTTTTTGTATTTTTGGTAGAGATAGGGTTTCACCATGTTGGCCAGGCTAGTCTCGGTCTCCTGGCCTCAAATGATCTGCCCACCTCAGCCTCCCAAAATGCTGGTATTATAGGTGTGCATCACTGCACCTAGCCTCCTCTCCCCTTTACGAGTTCCAACTGGTGCCTTCTTTTTTACTGGGATTTTTGGTGTAAGTCTTTCCCAGGCTAACTAATTGGTGCTGGTATTTGTTCATTGACTAGTTGGACCTCCTCAGAAGGCCCTCCACGTGCATAAGGCCCCTGCTGGCCATGGTGGGATTAAGGCTGTTAGGGGTGAGGCTTGGAGCGTCTAAGAGAATGGTGGTCCAGTCTTGGCTGACAGCAGCTTGTAGGTATGTGTATGTATATGCAGAAGGGTATTTGCAACAAGACAGTGGAAAAGCTAATTTTGTGGTCAGACAGATGTGCACTGCATTTTATCTGAAGGTCACAGTGGCCAGGAAGAGCCCTGTCTCCCCTCGGCCTGCAAAGGAGTGGCAGGATGCAAAGACTGCATTTATGGATTAGAGGCCAGACCAGTGTCTTCCCACACCTGACTCATGCCTGTGCGGGTGACACTGCCCAGAGTGTTCCCCACGTCCTGATACAGTTCTCTCCCTAACTGAGCCGCTCCCTCTCCGCTGCTCAGCTGTCTCACCCTGGGAAGAGAGGTCCTGGTGATCCGCATGCCAGGCCTGTCCAAGCCCTTGCCACAGGGCCGTGTAGTTGCTGGAAAGCCCACCCTAGGGGGGGCTGCTGCCTTTTCTCTCGGCGTTTCGGCTTTCCTCCTTGGCTGTAGGATTTCGCACCAACAAATTCGAGCCCACACTCTCAACGTTTAAATATTTACCAACCCGGTAGTTTGGTGGTTGATAGTAAATCTTCAGGAATGCTTCAAACTGGCCCTCTCTGAAGAGACGTCACTGCAGGGAAGGGAAGAGAGGAACTTTTCAGTTGCCTGGACTTGCTCCAGCAGGCAAAACCTGCAAATCCTTGCTTCCTTTGGGAGACTCCACGTGCATTTGTTTTTGGCTTCCATACTAGAAAGTTTTTGAGGACAGGGATCACGTCTTTCATGTTTGTGTATCTCCTGTAGCCCGCAGCAGAATGCCTGAAATGGAATGAACACCCGCAAATTCCACTGAGAGGAGCTGCTTTTGGTGATTGCGCAAGAGCCTCCGCCCCTGTCGGCAGGTTCTTTTTTCAAATAGCACAGGTTTTAATACCGACTCTCACTGCTTATTTTTTGTTTGGAAGTTGCCTGTGGTCCTATGCTCCCTGGGACAGACATTTACACAAATTTGTCTCTACCAGGAAAAGCTGTTGCTGAGCAACTGGCCGGTTTTGTTTTTTCTCTCTTGTGGACCCAAGAATCACTTGGCTGTGATGTTTCCCCTCTGGGTTTACTGCCAGGAAGCCCAGAGACACCCCTTTCCTGCTTCACTTGCTCCAGGGGTGACTTACTGAACATTTTTGCTGGTTTCTTTTGTGTGGCCCTCGTAACCTACCTGGCGGGGGCTCATTAAGGGCAGTGGGTAAACTTGGGCTGCATTGGACAGGTCAGGGGTCTCATGCACTGGTCTCAGTGCATGCCTGCTTGGGAGGACCTGCAGCACGAGGCTCAGCAGCTCTCCAGATCCCAGCTCAGCCCTGTGGTCTCTCCTACAGTGCTCTCCGTGGCCCGACATGGCCTACCAGGTGAACAGCGCCCCGTCCCCAAGCTACAATGGCTCTCCAAGCAGCTTTGGCCTCGGCGAAGGGTATGTCCCACCTTTCTTTCTCTGGGTTCCCTGGAATGAAGACAGGTATAGATTCCTTTCTTAGTCTTCCTTTCTGGGTCTCCTCTCCTTTCTGTTTGGGTTTCAGGGTGGCTAACTCGTGTTCAAGCCACGACTGTCGTTAGCCATTACACAACTTGTAGTTCTCAGAAACACCCCTGTAAACATTGTCGGGTGAGGCAGCAGCCCAGAACTTACCTGGTGAAGTCAGGACTGTCTTGAGGGTGCATTGGGACAGCCAAGCCTCTGGTGCCCTCTGGGGCAGAACGGCCCTCCCAACAGTGGTGCCTTAGGAAGCAGCCTGGGAGGCCCTTCCTGGTTCTTTGTCCTGCATATTTACTGAGTGTGCGGGTATGGGGGTCTGGCTAGGGTCATCCCTGCCTTGGGTTTCAGGCCTTACAGCACAGCAACTGGCTTCATTGCCGTCCCACACAGCTTTGCAGACACACAGGCCACGTGGACCCTGAGGACGTGCGACATGCTGGAACTGCAGGCAGTTTCTTGACTGTTGTGGGCTGCACGGCCCGGGGCCATGTGTCACCGTGATGGCTCGGCCTGCCCTGTGCTGGCCACAGGGGTGGAGGCAGGGGAGTGGTGGGTAGGAGGCTGCCTGATACCTGGCTGCAGGTTTCTCGGAGCTCATGTTTAGCCACAGTACTTTTCTAATGGGAAAGCGAGATTGTCTGTGAACTTGATTTTACCAAGGAGTTCCCCGGGGGAGTGAGGATAGACACGGAAACAGTGTTAGATTTAGATTTAGGCAGACCTAGTCTTCAACCTGTACCTTTTGGGGGGTAATTTCCTTAACCTCCCTGAGCCTCAGTTTCTCTACTACAAAAGGGGAGTAAGAATTCCACAGAGTCGGGAGGAACACAGGTACGATGCTTGCACCCCGTAGACACTTGGTGAAAAGTGGCAGCTGTCTTCACTGATTCCTGGTCTGGGGATCAGCCCTGTAAGGGGGTCTCATTTTCCTATTGTGGAAAAATACACGTAGCACAAAATTTACCATTTCTAAGTGTGCAGTCTGGTGGCGTTAAGTACATTCACACTGATGTGCAGCCCTCACCACCGTTCACTGGAGAGCGCTCAGGTCTGGGCCTCCTCCCCAAGCCAGCCCCTGAGGAAGCATGTGCACCCCGTCTCGGGAGAAAACAGAACAGTGGATGGATGTCAAGCCGCGGGTGCTTGTTCCCTGCAAAATAACTCCCTGTGGGATTCCTCTGCCCTCTCCTGTCACCAGCTGGCAAAGGATTTGGGGGAGGACCCTTGGGTTTGGCTGCAGCCTTCCCGGTGCTGGGGCACTGGGTGCCCCTTGGTCAGCCTGCCCTTCCCTGGGGCTGGGGCTTGAATCTCCAAGTTTAAGACCAGCAGGGGTCAGCCAGCAGGGGCCTGGGATGTGCTGCCGATTACTCGATTACTCGGGGTAGAGGAGTGTCATTGGCTGGGGCAGTGTAGCCTATCAGAACTTCCTGTCTACACTGAAGGCTCAGTTAGGGATTTTGAGGGATTGGCCGTTGGCTCCTACTATGTTTCTATGACTCAGGAAATTCTTGAGTACTCATTTCACTTAGAACAAGTCCTGTGCCTGATGGGAGGTAAGAGCGCCAGGCTGGGTTCCGGGACCTTGGCCCTGGGAGTCCCCTCTGTCCTCATCACTGGTTCCTTTTCCTTTGCAGCAACACCTCTCCAACCCACCCAGTGGAGGCCCTGCCCGTGGGCAGTGATGTAAGTGTCTGAGCAGGGCTCTCTGGCTGGTGGTCCCTCGTGGGCCCTGAGCCACCATCTCAAGGCCTGTCCCCTCTGCCCGCAGCACCTGCTCCCATCAGCCTCCATCCAGGATGCCCAGCAGTGGCTCCACCGCAACAGGTTCTCACAGTTCTGCCGGCTTTTTGCCAGCTTCTCAGGTGAGCATCTCCGAATCGCGTTTAAAGCCCATGGGCATCTTGGAAACTCTTAGCAAGGCTGGCCACCTTCCAGGACTTGCTCTCAACCCAGGCAGCGCTGTGGTTTTAGCTGGGAGACCCGGGGTAGTGTGGGTTCACTCGCTCACGTGCCCAACCCTGGGCCAAGTGCTAGATGTAGGAGATGCTGCCCCCAGAAGGTCCCGGGTGAGTGCGACTTTATGGGGACCATCTGGGTGACTTGGTCAAGATCCCCTCACCTCTGGGGGAGGGTGAGCTCTGGTCTGTCCAGGGAGTCCCCTTAACCCAGCAGGGTGATGCAAAGCTCTTTATGCTTTTCCTACCCAAGTACTGCTCCTCACACTGGCTCCAGAGCCATGACCTGGGAGATGGAGGTGAGGCCACAGATGAGACAGAAAGTGGGCTCTTCCTTCTTTAAAAGGTTTTAGAGCCCTTACTTAAAATGGGCCTTCAGACAGAAGTTCCAAGCTAGGTATTGTGGGGTGCAAAGGTGAACTGAGCAGTGAGCCTTGCTGCCGAGTAGAGTTCATCCACAGTGACAGAGTAAAGGCTCGGCCACACCTAAAGGAGCGGGTTCCACAGACATCTGTGGCAGTGGAAGAGAAATGGCGCCTGTGCATCCTCAGCTCAGCACTGCTGAGAGCCTGTTGGAGGAGGGCCCCTTGGTCAGGTTAGACAGTGACCCCTGTCCTTGAGAGCTTGCAGCTGTAAGTCAGTACAGATGTGGAGCTTACTCATTTCAGTGCGGTGTGACGTGTGTGATTGGGGTGGGGGGTTCAGAGGAGACCCTGAGCTGGATTGGATGGAGGAGGGGAGGAGTGCTGGCTGTAGTCTAAAGTAGAGCAGTCAGCCACCATGTGGGCACCTACCTTGTGTGGTCATGCAGCAGAGGACACAGGTGGGGTGGAGTGGAGTGGGCCCAGGGAGAAGAGGTCAGAGAGGCACCGAGGGACATGGACAGGATGGGGACCCTGGAAGAACTCTGACTTTTACTCCCAATGGAAAGGAAGCCATTGTGTCTATAGAATTGTCCCTAAAACCGTATCTTATTGTGGCAGGGGGGAGGGGGTGGGAATTGTGGCCTTGGGCACACTTTCGACTGAGGCTGATGTTCTAGTACCTTGGAGAGTATGTGGGACCAGGCTCTCAGGGACCCCTTGGGCTTTGAGGAACGGGCAGCCCTCACGCTATGCTTGCTTCTCTCCCCATGAGATAGTGGCTTTCTTCTGTTTCTTTAAATGTGGCCCCATCCTCACATGTTGTGGTGGAACTGTGCGTGGATGCGACACTCTGGGAAACTGTTGGCAGTATCTGCCAGGATGAAACACACCCTGTGACCTGGCAGCCATCTCTGGGGCTACACCTGGCAGACACGCACATGTGTAATGAACAAGGATGTGTATGAGAACATTCAGAGAGCCTATTTCTAACAGCCCAGATCGGAAACACCCCCAGTGCCCATCCACATACAGTGGGTATGTGGATTGTGGTGTAGTCACACAATGATGATAGATAATAATGGGCATGAACAATCTGTGACTACATTCAACACAAATGCCCCGTGAAACATGACTTGGAGAGAGGGAAGCCAGACCAGGAAGAGTGCCTACCGTTCAATTCCATGTACAGAAACTTTAGAGAACATGCAAAATGTGTCTGCACTGTAAGAAGTCAGGATAGTGGCTCCCCTGGATGGGTGTGGGGGTGGTGACTGGCACGAGGGGCCTACAGGAGGCTGGTAATGATCCACTGCTTGCTCTGAGTGCTGGGTACAGGGGTTTATTCAGATGGTCAGCATCCAATGAGTTGTATACTTCCATAAACAGACAGATGCACATGTGGCCAGTGCTCTGTGCTGATGACATTTATGCATACTGATTATATGTCAAAGAGAAAGAGAAGAGGCCAGACTCAGTGGCTTACGCCTGTAATCCCAGTACTTTGAGAGGCTGAGGTGGGTGGATTGCTTGAGCCCAGGAGTTCAAGACCAACCAGCCTAGGCAATATAGAGAGACCCCGTCTCTTAAAAAACAAATAAACAAAAAAGACTAGGCATCTGTAATTCCAGCACTTTGGGAGGCTGAGGCAGACGGATCACCTGGGGTCAGGAGTTCAAGACCAGCCTGGCCAACATGGTGAAACCCCATCTTTGCTAAAAATACAAAAATTAGCCAGGTGTGGTGGCAGGCACCTGTAATCCAGCTACCTGGGGGACTCAGGCAGGAAAATCACTTGAACCTGGAAGGCAGAGGTTGCAGTGAGCCAAGATGGTGCCACTGCACTCCAGCCTGGATGACAGAGCAAGACTCTGTCTCAAAAAAAAAAAGAAAGAAAAGAAAAGAAAGCGGGGCAGGCAGAGGGGACCTGTTCTGCTCACTGTTGTGGGCACTGGCAATTCCTGGGCTGTGATCGATCTGATGTGTTGAGCATTTTGCCATTTTTTCTCTGTGAGATGTCTGGTGCCTACCACAGGTGCAGCTGGCTCTTCCCCACCCCCTCCACCAGTACTCTGCGGTCTGCAGGTGCTTGGGGACAGAGCCCTCTCTCTGTGTTCCATGTAATAGCCGTCCTTGTTTTCCTGCTTAGGTGCTGACTTGCTGAAGATGTCCCGTGATGATTTGGTCCAGATCTGTGGTCCCGCAGATGGGATCCGGCTCTTCAATGCCATCAAAGGCCGGTAGGTGTTGGTTTCTCTGTGAAGCCAGCCGAAGGCTCGTGTACATGGCATCTGGCAGGAAGCCCCTACCTCAGCCTCTTGGATGGCAGGTGGTCTGGCTGGTGGGGATAGGGCTCCTGCAGTGTGGGGTCAAGAATAGGAGGAGGTGTGGCAAGAGGGGCCCAGGCCACAGCAGGGGAGTGAGACACTGTGGGAGATGTGGCGCGTATGGCCGGCTGCTGCAAACCCCGCGTGGAGACCCCTCCCTCTTCTTGGTTAGATGAAAGCCTTGGCCTCTAGATCTTGGCCTCTGAGGCCCTTGCCCAAGTTCTCACACGCTTGTGTGGTCCTGGGCTCTCAGCTGCCCCCTCGCTGAGGGGAGCTGTGGACTAGGGCTGGTCAGATAGCATCATGCTGCAGTTTCAGGGGAGACTCCAGAGCAGCGCCACCCTGCAGACCTTCCTGCCACAGCAGAGATGTTCCACAGCCCTGCTGACCACGTGAGGCTGTGGAGCTGACCACGTGAGGCTGATGTGATGGGTGAAATTTTTATTTAACTTCGGTGAATTTAAGTTTTAATAGCCACACATGGGCAGCATGGTTTCAGAGTGAGAGCCAGGGTTTGAGTCCCAGATCTGCCTCTTAGGTGCTGTTCAGTGAAGGGAAAGCCCTTTGCCCTGTGAGTCTCAGTTTCCTCAAATGTGGAATGAGAGCGATGGTCCTAGCTCCCTCACAGGTTGTGTGAGGATGAAATGAGCTATGCATGTTCTGAGAACAGTACTTGGTGCACAGCAAGCCATAGACAGTGCTCACTCTGATTGTTGCCTGAAAATGTCTCATACATTGAGCTTCGTGTTCTGGGGCAGAGTACCCCTGGGCAGACTGTGGGACGTGGGAGGATCTCCACCGCCCCATGACAGCCAGTCCGCATCCCCACTGCTGTCTTTTTTCCTCCCTGAGTTCAGCCCACTGTTGTTTCCATCGTGGAATATTCTGAAACAGCCATGCTTGGTCCACCACACCTACTATGTATTTTCTCTTCTCCTGCCAGGAATGTGAGGCCAAAGATGACCATTTATGTCTGTCAGGAGCTGGAGCAGAACCGAGTGCCCCTGCAGCAGAAGCGGGAGGGCAGTGGAGACAGCAGCCTGTGTGGTGAGTTGTGGGGAGCAGGGCTGGGACCCACACATCGGACCCCACAGCCATTTTTGAGCTGGCGGTTCAGCCTCTGTTCATTTCCAGTGAGTGGTGCAGGACAGTCTGGGGCTCCTGCATACCCACATATGGAAAGGGCAGCCCAGTGCATGCTCCTTGCATGGTGCATGGTCTGACCCTGCAGTGTGGACGCTGCCCCAGTGCACACCCTAAGGCTTGGGAAGCTGTTGGGATTGCCCCAGGTCTTGCTTCCAGTGAGTGGCAGTCAGGATTAGAGCCAGGAATGCCCACTCTGGAGCATTTTGTTTCCCCAAACTGCTCCCCATGCAGCTCCTAATGAGAGGAGGCTCTCGAGAACCTCAGAGGTGTGGCTGTCGGCCTTCCTGCTGCCACTGAGCACTCCCAGTGGCCATGGTGAAAGGTGCCAGCCTGGGATCCTGCTGCTTCTTTTTGCTAGCAGCTTGGTTTGTTTTAGGAGCAAAATTATGGCTGGGTGTGATGGTTTACGCCTGTAATTCCGGCACCTGGGGAGGTAGGAGGATTGCTTGAGCCCAGGAGTTCAAGGCCAGCCTGGGCAACATAGCAAGACCCCATCTCTAAATATTGAAAAAGTAGGCCAGGTGCAGTGGCTTACGCCTGTAATCACAGCACTTTGGGAGGCCGAGGTGGGCAGATCACTTGAGTTCAGGAGTTCAAGATCAGCCTCGAACTGAAACCCCGCCTCTACTATAAAAATACAAAAATTAGCCATGCATGGTGGCGTCTGTAATCCCAGCTATTCTGGAGGCTGAGGCAGGAGAATCACTTGAACCTGGGAGGCAGAGGTTGCAGTGAGCCGAGATCATGCCACTGCACTCCAGCCTGGGCAACAGAGTGAGACTCCATCTCAGGAAGAAAAAGAAAAAAGAAAAAAGAAAAGGATAAAGAAGGAATAAAATTAGAAAAAGTAGAACTGGCTCGGAACAGTTGAAAAAGAAACATGTACAATTAGAATTCTCTTACAAAAAAGGAATCTTAGCACAGTGGGCTGGGCTTCTCACCTGGTTTTATACTGGAAGGAACACTGCGCAGTGCATGGCGATCTCACTGTGGTCAGGATCTGGTGAGTAGCTGGAACCCTGTGGCCTCTGCCACCCTCTTCTCACAGAGCCACCCTGTGTGTGTGGCTTTTTTTGAGACAAGGTCTGTCGCCCAGGCTGGAGTGCTGTGGTGCATCCCTGACTCACCGTATCCTCAACCTCCTGGGCTCAAGTCATCCTTCTGCCTCATCTCCCCAAGTTGCTGGGACCACAGGTGCACACCACCACACCTGGCTAATTCCTGTATGTTTTTATAGAGATGGAGTCTCACTCTGTTGCCCAGGCTGGTCTCAAACTCCTGCGCTCCAGAGATCCGCCTGCCTTGGCCACCCAGAGTGCTGGGATTATAGGCATGAGCCACCTTGCCCACCTGTGTATGCTTTTAAAATATTGGGCCTCTGATCAGGTTTATTGAACCAAGGGTTTCTCAGGTGAGGGAAAGACTTGAGAACCTTGAATTTAATGAAATTGCATTTGCTTTTGAAGAACTTGAGGTCCTTTGAAGTTGAGTAACCCACCCTGGGTTGCGGTGGCGTTTGCTCCTGCCCAGTTGGTGTGGGCTGGGTCTGTGTCAGTGTCACTGTTATTTTCTGACTTGCTGACGCCGTGGTGGCCTCCTGGTGACCCCTTCTTTCCTTAGGGTCACTGTGTTCAGGCTGAGTATGGTTTGTGTTGTGGGGAGGGACAAAGACCAGGCCTTCTTTGTGCTGTCAAGTAATAGTTCCTTTTAACTTTCATTCATTGACCTCCAGCTATCCAGCAACCCTTTAAACAGCGCAAAGAGCTGAAAAGGGACAGGCTTTGTTCCTTTCTTCTGAAGTGGGTTCATATCTGGCTGCATGTCAGAATTGTCTGACTTCCCGTCAGCCCAGCTGGGTCTCACTGGGCCTGGGATAGGTCTAGGTAATCTCTGCATTTCACATAAGCACCCAAGAGAGACTGAGAGGAATCAAGAGTAGCAGCCTGCTGGGCACGGGGGTTCACGCCTGTAATCCTAGCACTTTGGGAGGCCAAGGTGAGCGCATCGCCTGAGGTCAAGAATTCACAATCAGCCTGGCTAACATGGTAAAACCCAGTTTCTGCTAAAAATACAAAAATTAGCAGGGCATGGTGGTGCACACTTGTAATCCCAGCTACTTGAGAGGCTGAGGCAGGAGAATCACTTGAACTCAGAAGGCGGAGGTTGCAGTGAGCCAAGATCACGCCACTGCACTCCAGCCTGAGCGATGGAGTGAGCCTCCATTGCCAAACAAAACAAAACAGAGAGTGGCAACATGGTCCCACTCCACCACCCTGGGCATGGCATCCTGACGGAGAATTACTGCTTTCTCAGGATGGGGTGGGAGGGCACAGGCAGGTTCGTGCTAACGGAATGGCCAGTTGGAAAGCAATGCTTGGTCCTCCCTCCCCCAGTGTACCACGCCATCTTCCTGGAAGAGCTGACCACCTTGGAGCTGATTGAGAAGATCGCCAGCCTGTACAGCATCTCCCCCCAGCACATCCACCGAGTCTACCGGCAGGGCCCCACCGGCATCCACGTGGTGGTGAGCAATGAGGTGAGCGCTGCTGCCCGGCCTGCCCTGACAATGTGCTCTGGGCCCCAGGAGGAGCTTCAGAACCCCTGTCCCAGAAACATACTTGGGTTTGGGAGTGACAGACAGGTTTGTCTGCACGCCACCTGCTGCTGTGGCTGTCCAGGGCCATGAGAGACAGTGCTGAGGCCCTGTCTGGGTCCGAATAGCTGACATGCTGAGTAGCCACTCCTTACCTCTCCTTGGCTGGGTGCCCTGTGGGAGCCCAGAGCACACACTCCACTCTGCCCAAAGTGCTTACATCAGGGTTGTGGACGTCAGGAGAGGAGCGTTCCCCCAGGGTGGCTGACAGGCCCCAGGGAGAGGTGAAATGGACTCGGGGGCAGGTGATGGCCAGGCTGTGGCTTGTAGGGGAGGAGAGCAGAGGCCTCTGCCAAGTGGTGAAGGGTCCATAGACTTCCTCGGTGGCACAGGGCTGTGCAGAGCACAAGCAGCTGCTGGCAGAGGGCTCAGGTACTGTGGTCTCCAGGGATCTGACCCCACCCCTGGCTAAGAAGAGGGTGTTGAATATACTTGCTGACATATTCAGACAAAGGCATTCCTTGCATGTTGTAGAACAGAGGCTTTTAAGTTTGTTCTATACTGGACCCCTTCCACCTAATAACACAAGTGTGTACTGTGTCCTGGCTGTTGTTTTAGGTGTATACATAGCGACTCATTTAATCTTGCCTGTCTCTCTATGTTGTGGGTGCTATTATTATCCCATTTCAAAGATGGGGGACTGAGGCACAGAGGCTGAGTAATTGCCTCTGGTTACACAGCAGGTAAGGGGTGGAGCTGTGGTGGGAACCCAGGGATTGCAGCTCCAGGGCCCAAGCTCTGAGCCTGCAGGATTCCCAGCCCCTACTGAAGTCAAGCCTTTATTTATTTATTTAAAAATTTGTATTTAAAAAAAATGGAGACATGGTCTCACTGCATTGCCCAGGCTGGTCTTGAACTCTTGGGCTCAAGCAGTCTTCCTGCCTCAGCCTCCCAAAGTGCTGGGATTATAGATGTGAGCCACCATGCCCAACTTTCTTTTTTTTTTTTTTTTGACAGAGTCTCACCCTGTTACCCAGGCTGGAATGCAATGGTGCGATCTCGGCTCACTGCAACCTCGATCTCCTGGGTTCTTGCAATTCTCCTGTCTCAGCCTCCTGAGTAGCTGGGACTACAGGTGCACACGGCCACTCCCGGCTAAGTTTCTGTATTTTAGTAGAGACAGGGTTTCACTGTGTTGCCCAGGCTGGTCTCAAACTCCTGAGCTCAGGCAATCCACCTGCCCTGGCCTCCCAAAGTGCTGGGATTATAGGCATGAGCCACCACACCCAGCCCACCCTTTTTTTTTTTTTTTTTTTTTTTTTGGGGGGCCAAGTTCGTGCTCTATCGCTCAGACTGGTGTGATTTCAGCTCACTGCAACCTCCACCTCCCAGGCTCAGGCCATCCTTCCATCTCAGGCTCTTGAGTAGCAGGAACTACAGGCACTCACCAACACGCCTGACTGATTTTTTGTAGACACAGGGTTTTGCCTTGTTGCCCAGGCTGGTCTCAAACTCCTGGGCTCAAGTGATCCACCCACCTTGGCCTCCCAAAGTGTTGGGATTACAGACATGAGCCACCGTGCCCGGCTGAAGTGAATTCTTTAAACAGGGCTGTGCTGGTGAGAGCAGGGATGGGATCGTGTGCCCCCAGCTCAGACCCCAGCAGACCCTGAGCACTTCGGGGAACTCTGAAGTCCTCTGTATAGAGGAGTATAGAGCCCCGCCCCACCCTGGACCAGCAAAGGAGTAGCAGCACACAAGGACAGCATTTGTGGATGAAGACTGATTCCTTTCTTCCCATGCCTGGTCCTTGCCTTTGCTGGTGGCGCTGCCAAGAGTGTTCCTGACCTAGTGACACTGAGTACTGAAACAGTGACTGGGAAAAGTAGAGAAAAATGCAGGCTTTGGAATTGGACTGGTGTCCCCACCCAGAACTACCTCCTAGTTGGTGAATGACTTTGGGGAAATTTACTGAACCTCTCTGTGCCACAGTTTCCACATCTGCAAAACAGGGATGCATATACCTGTGGAACACACTGTGGTGCAGACAAAGTGAGAGAACAGTGGCAGGGGCTAGGAGACACTAAACAAGGGGTGGGTGTTGTCATTGACCGTGAACCTGCCGGGCACTTGTTATTTTGGGAAGTTAGTGGTAGAGAGATCTTAATAGATTTTGGGATGTATAAAAATGTCAGGCTTTTATGGGTTTGTATATTTCATAGGTTGACATTAATAATCCTCTTGCCACTTGTCATTTCAACTGCCAGAGCCCTTGTATGTTGAAGAGCACTTCATCTCAGTCTTGCAGGTCAGGAGAGGGGTGTTCCCCTAGAGTGGGCGACAGGTCCCAGGGAGAAGTGAAATGGACTTGGGGGCAGGTGATGGCGAGGCTGTGGCTTGTGGGAAAGGAGAGCAGAGGCCTCTGCCAAGTGGTGAAGGTGCCACAGCCTTCCTGGGCGGCACAGGGCTGTACAGAGCACAGGATTTTTCCTGCCTTTTACATTCAAAGTAATTTGTAATTAGTATAAGAAGTTAACATAGAACAGCAGAAGGCAAATGTGAAAAACCCTTGCCTGCCCCCATTCTTTTCTCCTGGAAGAGTTATTAGGTTTGATGTGATTCTGCAAGGTAATTTTTTTGTTCTCTTGTCTCTGTATGTGCCCTAGTGTATGTAGGTGTAGGTTTTTAAAACATGCAGGCTGGGCATGGTGGCTCACATCTGTAATCCTCACTCTTTGGGAGGCTGAGGTGGGTGGGTCACCTGAGGTCAGGAGTTCGAGACCAGCCTGGCCAACATGGCGAAACCCCATCTCTACTAAAAGCACAAAAATTAGTCAGGTGTAGTGGGCACCTGTAATCCCAGCTACTCAGGAGGCTGAGGCAGAGAATAACTTGAACCCTGGAAGTGGAGGTTTCAGTGAGCTGAGATCGTGCCACTGTACTCAGGCCTGAGCAACAGAGTGAGACTCCAATACAAAAAAAAAAAAAAAATTAAAACATGAAGCAAACATCCAGTCATATATTTATCTGCAACTTGCTATTTTTGTCACCAGTTCAGGATTACTTTTATATCACATTCAAATCTAATCCAGCTTTTTTTTTTTTTTTTTTTTTTTGAGACACGGTTTCACTCTGTAACCCAGGCCGGAGCAAAGTCATGGCTAGACTCATTGCAGCCTTGACCTCCTGAGCTCAGGTGATCCTCCTACCTCAGCCTTCTGAGTAGCTGGGACCATAGGCATGCACCAACCACGCCTGGCTAATTTTTTTTTTTTTAATTTTTTGTAAAGACAACATTTTGCCATGTTGCCCAGGCTGGTCTTGAATTCCTGGGCTCAAGTGGTACACCTGCCTCGGCCTCCCAAGGTGCTGGGATTACAGGCGTGAGCCACTGTGCTCAGCCTAGCTATTTTTTTTTTACTCCCATTTTACAGATGAGGAAAATGAAGCTTGAAGTTCCTGAGAGCTGACTTTAGAATAGCCAGGAAGGTGAACGTGCTGAGAGCAGTGGACAGCTGTAGTATCACGGAAGGCTTGTCACTTTGCATTTCAAAATGAATTTCCTTTTGTGAAGGCAAAAGCCAAAAATGTGGGGAACCCTTGCAATTTCACGGGTCCCTGAAGGCAGTTCCTTCCTCAGCTTGCCCTGCGTGCCCAAGAGTAGACAGTGAAGCAAGTGAAGCAGAGAGCAGAACCCAAATGCCACCTCACCTAAGTAGGCGATTCTCATTGCCCAAGGTCTCCTTGCCTCTTAACCCGGAATGTATTGGAAACCTTTGGTTCTTAATTGCCCAGAGTGCTGGAGGCAGCCTGGGCAGCTGCGGAGCCAACCCCTGGGGTGCAAGGGCACTTTATTAAACAAGAGAGTTACTGATTAAGCCCATGTGGGCTCTGCTTAGGGCTTTGCATGCCCAGGTGGCTGGGCTGCCAAGAGTCCTAGATGGAGCAGGCCAGCAGAATAGAATAAATGTACTTCACGCATCATTAGGCCCTGTGGGAGGGGCAGGGGGCGACAGGTGGATGGATTTGCAAGATTCGAGGCAGTAATCCACAGCAGGCCATAAAATGTGGATGGCATTTTTTCAATTTGAAAAGGGGTTTTGATATTGTGTTAGCTAGTGTGTGTGTATTGTGTGTATGTTTATATATTTTATTTTATTTTTTGTTTTTTTTTAGAGAGGAGTCCCATTCTGTTGCCCAGGCTGGAGTGCAGTGGTATGATCTCGGCTCACTGCAACCTCCACCTCCCGGGTTCAGGCAATTCCCCTGCCTCAGCCTCCAGAGTATCTGGGATTACAGGCACCCGCCATCATGCCTGGCTAATTTTTGTGTTTTTAGCAGAGACGAGGTTTCACCATGTTGGCCAGGTTGATCTCGAACTCCTGACCTCAGATGATCCACCCGCCTCGGCCTCCCAAAGGCTACTGGGATTACAGGCATGAGTCACTGCTCCTGACCTGTTTATACGCTTTAAAAATATTCTTTAAATGTAAACTGTGAAATGCAGCATAAATATGGAAAGAATATATAACACTTATTTGTACAGTTAAAGAATCATTGAAGTACCCATGTACCTGCACTCAGGTTACCAGAATGTTTATGTTAGAAACCCCTTTGTGGACCGATTTCATAACAGCCAACCAGCTAGTATGAATTTTCTATTAAGCATTCCCTTGCTCCTCCTCCATATATTGTTTAATTTTGCTATTTAAAAACTTTCATAGTGAAATCATAGTGTGTTCTTTTGTGACTTCTTTCATTCCACATTTTGCTTGGAGGTATACAGCTGGAGCTTATTGGCACTGCTGAGGAGCTTGATTTTATCACAGCTGGTTTGTGCTTCTGCTGTTGATTGACTGCTGGTAGGAGTTTTATGTCACTGCAGACGGCGCTGTGCTAACCAGTCTCATGCCTGTCTTCGTGATGCAGGAGTTTGTCTAGAGCTGATGACTTGTAGGAGAATGTAGGAAAAGTTCCTTGCTGGAAATGCATGGTCATACTTACTAGGTCCCGTGAACAGTGTTAGAGAGGTTGTCCCTTCCAGTAGAGGACACTAGTTCCTGTTGTTGCTCTACATTCTGGTTATATGTTTGTCATTAAATCAGCCCCATTTTACAGATAGAGCCATGGAGTCAGGAAGTTAAAAAAGTTGGCTTGTCCAAGGTCACTGGGTAGTTAGTTCATCAAATTTAGAACTGCAGAGAAGAGCCTCCTGAGCAGAGTCCTGCCACATTTAGAGACACAGGTAGTGGAGCCCTCCTTTAATATTTTGTCCTTGTAGGACACTGATGTGCAGACCCTACTGGATTAGGCCCTGCGGGAGGGGCAGGGGGCGACAGGTGGATGGATTTGCAAGATTCTCGAGGCAGTAATCCAGAGCAGGCCATAAAATGTGGATGGCATATTTTTCAATTTGAAAAGGGTTTTTGCTATTGTGTCAGCTTGTGTGTGTGTGTGTGTGTGTATTGTGTGTATGTTTATATGTTTTATTTTGTTTATTTTTTTGGAGACAGAGCCTTGCTCTGTTGCCCAGGCTGGAGTGCAGTGGTGTGATCTCGGCTCACTGCAACCTCCACCTCCCAGGTTCAAGTGATTCTCCTGCCTTAGCCTCCAGAGTAGCTGGGATTATAAGCCCCTGCTGTCATGCCTGGCTAATTTTTGTATTTTCAGTAAAGATGGGGTTTCACTATGTTGGCCTGGTTGGTCTCAAACTCCTGACCTCAGGTGATCCACTCACCGGCCTCACTGGTACCAAGGTTTCTGTTTTTAAAAACATTCTATTTAGGTGTTTTTATCTGCTGCTATAATTCACATACACATTCCTACAATGTGTCTGTTATAGGGATTGGAAGAATCGGTAACTAGGAAAAAGCAAAAAGTGGAAACAAACAGAAATCAGTGGCCCAGTATTAAATGGTAACATCTCAATTCCCTTTTGGGCCTCTTCTGTCCTTCATGTTCATACTAGCTGGTTGGGGTTATGTTCAAATTTCTGTTACTTATACTGCAATCATGTTACATGTTGATTCTGTGTCCTTGTTTTTCGGTGAATGTTATAAAGAACCATGTTCCTGCTGCATTCGTAGGCACTGTGGCAGTGGTGTTTACCATGTTCCTGTGTCTGTAGGCACCGTGGGAGTGGTGTGTACCGTGTTCCTGTGTCTGTAGGCACCGTGGGAGTGGTGTGTACCGTGTTCCTGTGTCTGTAGGCACCGTGGGAGTGGTGTGTACAGTGTTCCTATGTCTGTAGGCACCGTGGCAGTGGTGTGTGCCGTGTTCCTGTGTCTGTAGGCACCGTGGGAGTGGTGTTTACCACGTTCCTGTGTCTGTAGGCACCGTGGGAGTTGTGGTTACTGTGTTCCTGTGTCTGTAGACACCGTGGGAGTGGTGTGTACTGTGTTCCTGTGTCTGCAGACACTGTGGCAGTGGTGTGTGCCGTGTTCCTGTGGCAGTGGTGTGTGCCATGTTCCTGTGTCTGTAGACACTGTAGCAGTGGTGTGTACTGTGTTCCTGTGGCAGTGGTGTGTGCCGTGTTCCTGTGTCTGTAGACACTGTGGCAGTGGTGTGTGCCATGTTCCTGTGGCAGTGGTGTGTGTCGTGTTCCTGTGTCTGTAGACACTGTGGCAGTGGTGTGTGCCATGTTCCTGTGTCTGTAGACACTGTGGCAGTGGTGTGTACCGTGTTCCTACATCTGTAGTCACCGTTACAGTGGCGCTTCTGCAGCTGCACAAGGCTGGGCTCAGTCTCCGAGGCTTTCCAAATGATGAACTCATGGTTGAAGAAACATGTTCTCTCTTTTGCATTTCAGATGGTACAGAATTTCCAAGATGAATCCTGTTTTGTCCTCAGCACAATTAAAGGTGAAGCCCTCCTCCCCTGCCTCTTCTCTCCTTTCTTGTTAAATTAAAGTGTGTGGGCTGCATCCCTGGGGCAGTTGTGGGGGCAGGTGGGAGCGTGGGGCCTGACTACAGGATGGGCCCTTCCAGAGAGTGCTGACCTGGGAAAAGCCTTTGGGAAAAAGAAAACACAAACTCCCTGTGAAAGCTAGCTTTAGAAATGGCACAACTAGTGAGACTGGCCCCCAAGGTCACTTCTGAAAGGGAAATCCTGGGCCAGGCAACTTGTTCTCCATGAACTCAGTGTTGAGTAGAAGCAAGAAGCATTGCGCATTGCTTGGGTTCCTCCAGGAAGACCAAGCCTGGAATACAGCCTCAGAGTCTGCAGGCAGCGTGGGTCGGGGATGAGGGGGAGGGGGCCTACCTGACAGTGTGCTTGTGCTCTGCCAAGGAAGAGCTTGTGGGCCAGGAACATGTATTTACTCATAAAAGGTAGAGAAAGACCTGCTGTGGCCTTCATAAGGGCTGGGGTGCATGTATAGGGTATATTAGAACAAAAGCCCTCTGACCAACTCATAGACCCTAGACCATGGTGAAGCCATTTCCCACCTTGTCCTCTTTATCTAGCCACCGAGTATCTTTAGGGCCTGGGGGCCATAACATCCCTGAGAACCACAGTTGTACAAATCCTCCTTGGAACACAGGTTTTCATCCGTGGGCCTAGGGCTATGGTGGAAAGACCTATTGTCAAAAACACACTAAAGGAGGCACTGTCAGGGCATGTGAGATCTCTGCTTCTGCCAGCACACTTTGCTGTATGCAGCCCTTTTTTGGTGGTCTTTGCTGATACCCTAACAGCATGCCTTTTGGGACTGCCCGATACTGTGGCACTGTACCTTTTTTCCTGTGAAATATGCCCCATGTTTCTCTCTTGCAGCCGAGAGCAATGATGGCTACCACATCATCCTGAAATGTGGACTCTGAGCAGCAGTGGGCCCTGTACCTGCCTCCAACTCCCAGCCGCGTGGATCCCTGTGGATGTAGAAATTGCCCCACTGTAAGCTGTGGCCTCACCAGGCAAGCTGAGGCCAGGAGGGACCCTGCGCAGTCTATGAAAGCTACAGAGCACCAAGCAGCAGGAGCCTGTGGACACCATGTACCGTGTGCGGAAAGCCAGTGGCTCCGTTCTCCCTTCCTCCTGGCCTCCAGATTTTGAATGGTTCCTTGTTCTTTTCCGTTGGTCCAACCCTAACATTCTAAAAGGGCAAAAAAGTAGAGGCGTCTGCTCTGAAACCCCTCGTCCCTTAGTTGGAAGCTTCTTGGGTATTTTGGTGCCGGCTGTATTGGTCCCTTCTGAGCACTCTCCTGCCTCCGGAGAAAGCTCGGCTTCACCCTGGTGGCTGGTACCCTCACCTCCTCTGCTGGGAGTTGGCTGCATGGCCAACACTGCTGACTTGATGGGAACAGTTTGCTCTCCTTCTCCTGTCTTCACATTTGCTTCCCTTCTCAGTGACCCTGGCGAGCATCCGTCTTTCCTGTTCTTGGATGAATTGACGGGAGCGGGGCTGTTCTGTGCCTTCTACCTCTTTCTCCTCTACCTTGTTTCTAAGGATCTGCTGCTGCGGAACCCAAAGATGAGCTCCTGTCTCTGCACCGGCGCTTTGGCGTGTTGGATGCCACAATGTACGTGTACAGCCTTTCTCTTTTTTGTATTTTACTTTCCCCCACCGGATCACAGTTCAACAGCCTTTCTCAAAGATGTTAGTTCTGAGACCTTTTGTGGGGAGGCTGGGGGGAGTGGTAATAGAAAAGACTTGTATTTCCTAGGCAATCGTGGATAAGGAGGATTAGGAAGGAGCATTCCATTGTATCATCAGCTGACCTTGACCACCACAATACCAGGCCCTGTTGGATGAACTTATAGAAAGTTAGAGAAGACCTTGGTGACCCACTGCTAAATTTGCCACAGAACACTGTATTTTCTCTGGGCGCCCCTCACTTCAATGTTTATCTTGGTTTGTTTGTAAGGGGTACGTTTAGGGTGTTTTGCCTGCATCAGAGTGGATGTGTCATCTTTCCTAATGGCCTAACTGTGGGGAAATGTGTATCAGTACCTGTGGCAGACGTAGAAATTCGTCTTTGTCTTGCCTCTGGTTCCTGGAATCCAGTGGTCTCTACTGGCTAGGGCTTCAGCTCTTTGTGAATTTAGGTTCATGGGGAACGCTATGACCACCTGAATGGGATATCATGGCTTCTGAATGGAGCTTCTGTGGAATGAAGTGTAGACCGAAGGATTATCAGAATAAAACAAGGTCTACAATGGGTAGAGCTTGTTTTATAGATGAGGAAACCGAGGCTCAGAGGGGCAAAGTCACCTGCATGGTAGCACATAGTGATAGGATAGTGATATAAATTTATCATATAAACCAGGACATTTCAGAATAAAATGGGCCTCGTTAGTCATTATCTTGGGTAATAGCCGTGGCATTCCTACAGAACAGAGTGAAGACAGACTCCTGATTCCTCCTTCTTTTTTAGAGGGGAAGCTGGGAGTAGGCTAACAGCTTTAGGCTGACTTCATTTTTGGACTCAGCCACCCGCACCCACGTGAATTAAAAAAAAAAAATAACAGCTTTATTGAGACATAATTCACATGTCATGCAGTTTACCCATTTCTAGTGTCCAATTCTGTTGTTTTTGGTAAATTCACAGACCCACAATCAGTTCACAGAATTACAGTCAATGCTGGTACATTTTCATCACCCCCAGTAGAAATCCCATACCATTTGTCACTCCCCTACTTTCCCAACCCCTGCTGTCCAGGGCAGCCATGAATCTACTTTCTATGTAAGATTGACCTACTCTGGACATTTCATATGTCTGGAATCATGTGATATGGTCTTTTGTGACTGGCTTCTTCCACTGAAATGTTTTCTAGGGCCATCCAAGTTGAGCATGTATCAGTACTTCATTCCTTTTTCTTTCTTTTTTTTTTTATTGCACTTTAGGTTCTGGGGTACATGTGCAGACCATGCAGTATTGTTGCATAGGTACACACATGGCAATGTGGTGTGCTGTCTCCATCCCCCGTCAACTACATCTGGCGTTTCTCCCCATGTTATCCCTCCCCGACCTCCCCGCTACCCCACTGTCCCTCCCTTGACCCCCGACAACAGACCCCAGTGTGCGATGCTCCCTCCCTGTGTCCCTGTGTTCTCATTGTCCAACACCTGCCTATGAGTGAGAACATGCAGTGTTTGATTTTCTGTTCTTGTGTCAGTTTCAAGCACTCCTTTTAATTAATTTTGCTGATCAGGATTACCAAAGTTTATAAATGTGGAGCCCTTCACTAAGCTAATGAGTAGAACTATTCTTCATTATCCTTGAAGGACAGACATATGACTGTGGCAGGGAAGATTAACTGCCTTGGTCTTGAGCAGCCATGAAAGTATGTAGTATGAGTTACCAATGTTGCTTTTCCATTAGGGTATGAATTTTTCTAGGGCTGAAAACATCCGTAAAGTTGGAATTGAAGTTTTCAAGAAAACTACACTTTTATGTTGGAAAGTAGATACTGATAAGGTAGAAAAGCCAGTACAAGAAATGGTTAAAAGAGGGCTAAATTGGAGTACGAAGAACTTGCTAACAGAGTTATAAAGACAAATTAAAGAGGACAGTTTAACTTGAGTTGCTGTTAACAGTCATAGCAATGCAATGAGGTGGATATTATAAACTTGGTTTTGTATTTGATGAAATGGAGGCTCATACAGGTTAAGTAGCTTGTCAAACTCATACAACAAATCACCAGCAAATGTGGCAGAGCCAAAATTCAGATTCGAATCATTTTATTTTAAGGCCAACATGCACTGGTAAAGTCAGACCCAACAAACAGACAGCTAGGATAAGACATAGTTGAGACTGGGAAGGCAAAGTTCAAAACTGTGAGAGACATAGCAAGAAAAGGGCTGGTCTTCAAAATCAAAAGTGCTACTCGAGTCAAATACCTCCAATGGCTCCCTGAGAAAAATGTGGCTGTGAGAGTCCAGTGAAAGTTTATATCTTTAGATCCTGCTTCCTCTTTAGTCACTTGCTCACAATCTTCCCTCTAAATACTGTAATGATTAGAGTACTGTCTCTGAGGGACTTGGGCCTCTTGGGCTTATGCCACCAAAAGCTGTTAATATTGAGGTTGGATGGGAAGATCTCTGGCTGGCTGAGGACTCCCAGTGGTGTCCTGACTTTGAAAGTCTGGCTCATTGATTGGGGTTGGGGGGCCTTTTCATTTCAAAATTCATTTTCTACTGAAGGTGAAGCAGCTCAGTCCGGCCTGTGTCCCTGCCATCTTCTATTCTGTTGTATATCCCTGAATCACACGTTAAGGTCTGTATCTACCAGCACATGAAATCTTGTTCTAGTTACACAGAAGCAAGTCACAAAAGGAAATGAGAATAATTACAATGGTTAAATATGAAATCATATGGACCAGTTATAAAATTTTGTCACAAGTTTTTAAAAGTTATTTTCAAGGCCTAGGAGGATCACTGGGATAACTGGAGGAAAATAGTGAAGACTAAACTTTTTAGATACTGGGGAATAGAACACTTGTATTAACATGATTATTGATAAGTGTATATTTCTGTTTGCATATGATGCCAAAAATCTTTTGTATACTTCAGTGGTGTTAATTTCTGCTTGTGTAAATTAGGTGTAATCTTTGAGCCATTTCCTGAAGGGATAGAAAAGTTACCCTTTGTTCTGGTCAATAATTGTGACATAATTTGCTTAAATTTAGATAACTGCAGCTTCGTATTTTCTGGAATTCTTTTTCCTGAAGAATATATATAATTGGGAGTAATGATAGAGTTAGGTTTGTCCATCGTAATCCATTTATTGTTTCTAACTATCAAATGGGAGCTTTTTAGTCTCTCTCTCATCTAAATTTAATAGATATATTATCCTTATATTACTGTAACTGTGTTTTATATGCAGTTCTTGTGACCAGAGAAAAAATTCTCTTTTGCTTCCTACTATTTTTTTGTTTTGTTATGTTTTGTTTTGGGTTAAAATGGTTTATAATCTACATTAAAACTTTTTTCTGTCCTTATATGAAAAAAGATAAAAATGAAAATAAACCAAAGTACCATGGATTTTTCTGAAAGAATTCTGGGGAAGAGGTATTCATTCTGTGATGAGTGTTTGTATGCCCTACCTGGAACCAAATAAGGATTTTGTGGTCAGTCTATCTATAGCAGAGACTGTGTAGAAGGTATTGATATCTGATAAAAGTGAACAAGGTTCTAATGAGCTCATTCATTATTTGCTTTTTTCAAAGCAAATATTTTTTTTCTTCTTTCCACAATTTCTCCATTTAATTCATACACATTAATTGTAATTCTAGAAATGCTAGTAATTCTTTATTATAATTATTGTGATGGTCATAGACTTAATTAAGGATACAACAGTACAATTTGTGTCAATTATTATCAACGGTATTCTTTAGCGTTTAAAATTTTACAAACAAATAACTAATAGAATAAGCATGTTTTTCTTGGGCAAATGGTACAGACTTTTTTTTCCCACAAACTTATATGAATCACAGTGCTCTCCAGTGTCTGCATTTACATGCTTAGAGGCAAAACATCTAAAACAGGATCTTAGCCTAATCAGTGAAGTAAATCTGAAAATACTGATCTCACAGAAAGGATCATGCCCTCCTCAGCATGAATCTGGCCCTCTTCATTTAGCTTTCATCAGCTGGGGCTGTTCAGTGGTGCAAAGAAAACATTGTAAAACGCTTACTGCTTTCGGAAGTGCTTCCGAGTTCTTTAAATAATGCTAAGAGTTGCAAATCTTATAGGAAGGACCTATCACAGAAAAGCTTTATTCAGTTGCACAGGGAATAGTGAACTCCAGTTACTGAGAGCAGCTCTAAAAAGAAATACTTATAAGAAAGGAGTACTGAAGTATTCATTATTGTAAGACTTAAAGAGAAAAATTGTTTGTTTCATTGCACATCTAAACCTAATATCTGTAAAGGGGGTCTGTAGCAGCCCAAGGTAGAGAAAGTGCAATTCTGCAGATGGATAAAAAGGAACTGGGAATTCTCCAGCAAAATGGGTTGCACTTGGCAGATCTGCAGATATGCATATTTCTGCTCAGTACAATCAGGCAAACACAGAGACTTCCAGAGGAACTAATTATCTTTTGTCTTTTTTTTGCCTTAGAAAGAGAATAATATTTGGAAGACAACTATTAAGAGATGTTAAAGGCAATGTTTAAAAAATGTTGAAAGAATTCTATGTTTAGCCTTCTTTTAAAAAGTTTTTAATATCCATTTTTGCTCCCAAAATAATTTATCATAATTGGCAGAAGCTCAAGCCATTTGGTTTATAACTCGAAGACTTTTATTATTTGCCGTGTCCGTTTTTTTTTTTTTTTTTTTTAATAAAGAGATGATATATTTCACTACATTTCCCAAGCTGGACTTGAAATTCTGGGCTCAAGAGATCCTCCCTCTTCAGCCTGTCGAATAGCTGGGACTACAGGTGCATGCCACCACACCTTACTGCCATTATCAATCTATTTTTAAACAAACTCTATTGCTATGTTTTTCCTTATTATGTTGTCATTGACACTAGGGAGAAGTGAAAGTTGCTCTGTATGATGTACTTGGTCAGATCATTCAGACAAAAAAAAAGAAAAAAGATATGTACCTCAAATATTTAGAGAATTATTTGAGTTAGCTAGAAAAATCGTTTAAGTTTTTAAAATGAGTTAACTAAAAGTACATTTATTTAATTGATTATTGTGCTAATATGTCTTCTTTGTTGTTAAAAAACTGTTGTGGCACTTTAGGGACAACAAGTGCAGTTCAAAACAAATTTTCCCCTTTCTGATGAATATTTTTTAAGTGACAAAAATTGGATAAAAGGAGAAACCAGTTATGTGGGCCGGTTATTTCCAAATATTCTTATTTTCTATGAAAAGATGAGCAAACCCTGATACCCTGATAAAACTTACTGCTTTAGAAACCATTTATTCCCTTCTTCAAAATCTCCAAGCAAAATTTTACTCGTGTAATATTGAATTTAAGAAAAACCATCTAGTTGCCATTTTTTGAGTGGGATAAGGGGCAGTATATATTATGATTTTCCCATAGCTCCCATTTTCTCCAATAAAAAGTATTTATCTTTTAAGTAGGGAATCTCAAAATAAAAATATATATTCCTAGATAAGTAAATGTGAAAAATATCACACAATTATGAGAGCTGGATAGAGGATAGCCCATACTATGGTTTCTAGAAGACCAAACTTGTGAGCAGCCTAATTAATTTTGATATTAGGAGGAAGTCAGCCATGTGACCAGAGTGAAGTAGAGATATGCATTTATAAATTAAATAATTTCCAAATTCTAGTCCCAGCTACCTGAAAGGCTGAGGTGGGAGGATAGCTAGATCCCAGGAGTTCAAGTCCAGCCTGGGCAACATAGTGAGACCATGTCTCTAAAATAAATAAATATTAAAAAATAATTTCCAGGTTCTAGAAATGACTACATCTAGGAAAACATGATGCAATGAATGTTGGTGGGGTGGGGTGGAGAAAGCACTAGACTGAAAATCCCATGAAGTCTCTAAAGGTTTTTCCACATTTATTATTTTATGGTATAATATGTTAATGATTAGAGCAAAGTACACTACATAGGCTCAGGATGCCCATGTAACAGTAAAAGAACTCATGTGAGCTTGTGCAATAGAGTACAAAGTTCTTCATCCTACTGTTGCTGTAATTAATCCCATTCTAACCATCTATAGCATAGTGCCATATTAAATATTACTTGAATAGTAAAATTTATATAAATGGCCAGTAATGGGTACTTAATTACCTTTCTGTAATGTAGAGTTTTATGGCAAAATGAAGCTTATTGTAAAGGATTTTGACTAGTATAGTTATTTTTCCTGTTGAATATGTAGAGTCTATATTATCTGTCTCTCTGTGTTTCCTAGGCTCACCTAAAACTCCTGGGCTCTAGCGATCCTACACCTCAACTTTCTGTACACAGTATATTTTTATGTTAAAACAGTTGCTTTTACTTTGTACTTTTACTTATTCTAAACTTTCTTAATACTGATTAACTTTACTGATTAATACTGATCAGGATTAATTTTTGAATAATACATTTTGAAACTATATGTTCTTCCCTCTACCACCCCTCAAGACAGAGTCTTGGTCTGTCACCCAGGCTGGAATGCCATGGCGCGATCTTGGCTGCAACCTCAACTCTCAGGTTCAAGCAATTCTCCTGCCTCAGCCTGCTGAGTAGCTGGGATTACAGGTGCCTGCCTCCATGCCTGGCTAATGTTTGTATTTTCAGTAGAGATGGGGTTTCACCATGTTGGCCAGGCTGGTCTTGAACTCCTGCCTCGTGATCTGCCTACCTTGGCCTCCCAAGGTGCTGAGATTACAGGCATGAGGTGCTGTGCCTGGCCCAAACTATATGTCCTTGAATTTCGCTCAATTAAGTTTTGGAATTTCTATATGAGTTTAATACCATGAATTATCTGAATGGTTCAAAAATCTCTTTATATCTTCTGTTTCCCTCATCTGTACAAATTTACAGATTGCCTCATCTGTAAACTTGTTAGATATGTATCATAAAGTTGTACAGATGTACCTATTTTTTTGATCAGTAACTTGAAAGCCCTATTTGGAAGTCAGAGAGAAGTTACTACATAGTGCATGGACTAGAGTTTGAAAGAGATCCAAACTTTGTAAAAATGAGTCAATTTGCCATGGAATTTAGAGAAATACAGCATCTTTGAAATATTTTTTCTATATATTTTCTTAATATTAGAGAACTTTTCATGGATATTTATCCTTTCTTTTTTTTAATGGGAGTATTTTGTTGAATAATAGTAACATCTATAATTCTTACTTCCTACTAAGGAACTCAGGCACATCACCCTTTGAGATAGATTTTTTCTTTTTTTTTTAGGTAGATTTTTATTATCCTTATTTTGTGAAAGTGGAAACTGGGGCTTCTGTAACTTGTTTGGGTCACATCAGTGGTGGTTCAGCTAGATTTCAAATCCACCTGTCTGACTCCAAAACTCATGCTCTTAATTATGATGTCAAACTGTAACTTATATATCTAAATACATCTTAGATACATCTATGTATCTAAAAATAAATTGTTTTATATGAAGCTTATAATGAAATGCCCGTTTGTGTTATTGTTATTATACCAGTCATTTACAAAATTGATGTAGGGTAAAATTAGGTGTGATTGGATTTGGTATCTATAATGAACTAAAATCTGGCCAGGCGTGGTGGCTCACACCAGCAATTCCAGCACTTTGGGAGGCTGAGGTGGGTGTATCACTTGAGGCCAGGAGTTTGAGACCAGCCTGGCCAACGTGGTGAGACCCCGTCTCTACTAAAAATATAAAAAATTAGCTGGGCCTGATGGCACATGTCCGTAATCCCAGCTACTTAGGAGGCTGAGGTAGAAGAATCACTTGACTCCAGAGGCAGAGGTTGCAGTGAGCTGAGATGGTGCTGCTGCACTCTAGCCTGGGTGACAGAGAAAGACTCCATCTCAAAAAAAAAAAAAAAAGTGAACTAGACTCTGATTTTTCCCCTATTTGCTTACTTTTCTTTCTGTGATCTGAGGGAAAAATGGACCCAGCCCATGTGGCTTCACATTGGGAAGAAGTGACATCCACTGTTTCCTAAAATTTAAAGCTAGAAGGGCCTGGAAAGAGCTGATACTACCCCTGATTTTGTAGAATCAATATCTTGTATCACAGTTGAAATGATTGTCAAAGGTAAGAACATAATGTTTGTCTGTTGGGGGAAAAATCTGTTGGGGATACCTGAGGAAATATGTGAATTTGAAGATGTGAATTCTATTTTTGGAAAACTTAATACAGCAGTTTGATGTAATGGCAAATGACGGCTGCTTCTGGGGCTGAGTCCCCATGACTACCACTTTCTTCTGAATAATTACTAGAAAATACATCTAGACTAAAGTTTATGACTAAAATTAGGGCCTATATGTTCTGATTTTCCCCAGATAATAAGGCTATGTTCTATTGAATTGAATTGTTTTACAGAAATTAGATTTCATGCATGCCTTTCCTAGTTGTTATTGTTCTTTATACAGCTTACATATTTTCTACAGCAGGAATCTTCTTAATGTCGAGATCCTCAGGGACTCAAAGTTCATGATGGGAGCTCAGCAAATGTACTGGGATAGATAGATAAATGGTATTTGTATACATCAAACTTGATCTAAAGACCACTTTACCAAGAACATGAGACCCAACAGAAAAGTAAGACTTTAAACAGACTTTTTTAAAGGATAAGTTTCAAAGAAATATATAAAATGGGGTCTATTTTAAATGTTAAAGACTGGTAGCAAGAGAGTATGAATTATTTTTTCGTTTGATTTGGTGCAGTGGCTCATCCCTGAAGTCCCAACACTTTGGGAGGCCGAGTTGGGTGGATTGCTTGAGTCCAGGAGTTCAACATCAGCCTGGGCAACAAGATGAATCCCTGTCTCTACAAAAAATATACAAAATGATTAGCTGGGCATAGTGGCATACACCTGTAGTCCCAGCTACTTGGAAGGCTGAGGTGGGAGGAACCCTTGAGCTTGGAAGGATGAGGCTGCAGTGAGTTGAGATTGCACCACTGCACTCCAGCCTGGGCAACAGAGTGACTCTGTTTCAAAAATAAATGAATAAATAAATAACAAATTTTTCTTTAGTTCATTTTAGGATTTAATCTTGCATTTCCTTTCATTATTGAGGCTTTGCAATTTTGTTTCTGGGCACGTGAATTTGCTTAGTGTAATTATTATACAAGTATATACTTACTATAACAGTTGCCTATTATCACAGAATTTTGTATGTGGAACCATAAAAAAATTAATATATGCAAACATTTTTCCATTCCTGTGTAACTCTTTAGTGTTTTTAATTGTCAGATATTATTGATACTTAGATGCTGCATTGAGAAAAGCTGATATGTGAGTTTCATTAAGATAAAAAGTTGTTAAACTACCTAGTAAAAATATATTTGTTTTATAGCTCAAATAGCACTGGTTACTTGTGAGTTTTGAATGTTACAATTCCTGAATTATTAAACCACTCACATGAATCTGTAGGATTTTTGTGTCCTGACATGGTTCTGATGAGGAAATGGGCTAATATTAAACCTAATAGTTTGTGGATATAAGTGATAAAAATCTGCCTTTATCAGTTTTTTAAAGTTACTGCACTAAATGGACTATACTATAGCAACTGAGCAGGACTGTGAGCCTCAGTGACAGAAAATAGGAGAATGTGGGGTTATTAATCAAAATCACCTTTAATGTGCATCATAATTCCATACCTAAACTACGGTTAGTAAGCAGAGGAAACTGATCGGTAAAAACTTGAATAATCAATTCCTGAATAATCAGGAATAAAATTCCTGCCTTTAATTTATTAAATATTTAGGTATTTCAATGAAACATTTTTAGTCTGTATCTTTAGTAGCAGTTTGGATAGCGATGTTCTATGAGTAAAAGTGACAACTTTCTACCAAGACCTTGTTCTCCTTAATTGCTGGGATTGAGTCACTTTCATATCTCCCATTCCTAGCACAAGGTTGAACACATTAAAAAAGAGAAAAGCAAACCCCCAAAACTCTGATACACATTTGTCAGATAAATGAATAAATAAGGATTTATGAGAATATCTTCAACTAGTATAATAGCATCAGGATTTTCTATTCAATGTATTTTAATAAGCAATTCAATGATCAAATTATATATCTTATGATATATATATAAAATACTGTGGTAGGCACTTCAGTGGCATTAAGATGTCTTAAATAGGGCCCTGATTTTAAGGAACTTAAATTCATAAAGAAAATATGTAGGGACAACTTAAATTCCAGTGCCATAAATGCTAAGGGAGCAGAGAGGCACAGTTTGAATAAAGACCAGTGGATATTCTGGAAACGAGGAAGAGCATGTGCAAAGGTAGGGGGATGTGTGAAACATGCAAATTCCAGAGCACCAAGTCATTCTGGGTAGCTAGACCTCAGGGTTTGTGGAAATGATAGGTTTGAGCTGTGGTGTTGAAGAACCATACAACTACTTTATGCTACCAACTTTCTGCTAAAGCGGCAAGTACCACAATGAGAAAGAGCTTCCGACAGACTATTGATAACTCTCTTGGATCTAAAATGCATTCCTTTTCATATTACATCCTGGCCAATTCTACAAGCTTTTAATGCTCCCAACTTCCAATGTTGTTGCTTATTCTCCTATTTGAGATTTTGTTTTATAACTTTAGATTTGATGTCCTGAAGCAATATACTTACCCTCCACCACCAATGCTGCCATGAGTGGAATTCCTGCTGCTGATACAAACTGTAGGACTACACTGGAGGTAAAAGAAGAAAAGGTGGAGCTCAGATCATAAGGGACCTTTATTCCATGTGTTACATGTTGAAAGTCTAAAGAAAAAGAAGTGACATTGACAATAAATCTCAACTGGTTATTAAGATATACTGTTAGATAACACACATGTCTTGGGGATTTATCATGGTTCAGCATTGGATCCTTACTTTGTAGTCTCAGAAACTAAGTTTGTCAGTGCATTAAGAGGAGAGCCATCTCTCAGGGGTCATTTCACATTAAGTAACCTCACAGGACGTGATGTATAAAATGGACTTTCAATGTATTGTCACATAAAATTTGAATAGTTATGCCAAATGAATGTGATGTTCTGACTTTATGGGTCAATAAAATTATGTGGGAACAAAATATTAAGAGGTTTTTATATAAGGTGAGTCCAGAAGAAGGAGAAACAATGATATAATTTGATTGTCAATGGCATCAGCCTCATATCTCAAAGCACTACCTGCATGAGAAAGATTATCGGGCTACCAGAATTGGAGCGCTGGAGATTTGGGGCCTGCTCATTGCTTCCCTTGCTTGGACTGGCACTATCAACATCTTTCTTCTCAGACTCTGCTTTACCTGTCAGTTCGTTACTTATGCTTTTAGTCAAAGCATTCTTCTGAGTAGTCACCTATTTAAAAGGTAAATGGGTTTTATTACACAGGCCATCTGATTTATCAGGAAAGCTGCCTGGAAAAATCTTGAGAAGGGCTCTGAGCTCAGCCAAGCTCAGGGAACTAGCATGTTCCTGAGGTGGTGGTTGAGGTCTGCCCAGGCTCAGGGAGGGTGGAATGAAGATAAGTTGATGCATTTGTCATCCTTGCATAAATAAATAAGGTTATGAAAGCACCTGAAAAAACATAAGTAGGATCAACAAGTTTTCATTTAGTGAAAAAAAAAGATGATCAGGTCACCTTCTGAGATTTGTGGCACCTACTCTCACTCTGAATGTAAGCTATTTGACAGTAGCAGGGAGATGTGGTGGAAACATCCAACTCCAGACGCTAGTTTTCTATGATTGCCTTCACCATGGTGCTGCATTTGTTGACTGAGTGAATATTATTTTTCCTGTTTGAAGAATAGAGAGGAGAATGATGCCACACTCTAACAAATAAAACTAAAAAGCATGGCAGTAATATTAATGACGCGATCTGCTGTCTTCTTAAGTGTTTTGAACGTTATTTGGCATATCAACAGAATGAAGGGTTTCAGATTGCAAATGATTTTTTGTATCCTTTGATTTTCATGCTATTTGCTTTCTGTTTTTAAAAATTTGTTGAAGATTTTCCATGACAGTTTGTTTTTCTAAATTCCCACTTGTTTGTTTGCTTGGCTGTTGTTTACTTGGCTACTTCTGGAACTTGGAATTCATGTTTGCATCTGATTATATCTGTATAATTGTTTGAGTTTATGTATAGCTAATCAGGGGTTATAATATGCTCTGCTTTAATTGAACCTCCCCCCCAACCTGTCAGTCCAACCTGTCAGGTAAGAAAATAAAGCAATTAGTTTATTTTATGAAGGCCAACTGAATATAATTAATGAATATACTAATTTTCATGTGTATTTATTTTTAATGTGCCTAAGTATTAACAGTGTGAGATACATAGAACTTTCAATATTCTCTTTATTTTTCTAAGACAAATAAGTATATTACCAAATTTATTTTCCTTAACAAAAACTAACAAGTAGAAAATTTATAAACTAGCATTTTATTCAAATTCCTGTCATAGAAAATAATCACTTCTTTGCTTTAATTTTACTAAATGTTTTGCTAATATTTACAAATGTAGCAAAGTGTGGCCAAACTAAAATTCCAGTTGAGAAATACAAAAGAAAACTTTAAGCACTTTATGTCTCCCATTAATGAAGATGGAACAACATCTTAATGCAAGACTAAATATCACTTTGATTAATCAATCTGTCAGTCTAACTGTAGCTTTTCTTCTTGCAGCTATTAATAATTTATTATATTTAGAGTTCAATAATAATTTATTATACTTAGAGTTGAATAATAACATTACAGAATTTTAGGTTTCCTGGGAAGGGCCTTTTCAGATCATTTAGTCCAGTGATATTTTTTTAAGTACTATAGGAGTAAAAGTTCTTCCTCTCTCCATTTAGTGGCAAAATTAGGTCTAGAACTCGTGTCTCCCCCTCTAAGCCCAGACTGTTTTTTACCATGCTATCTTGTCTCTGATTTATATGGCATGTAATATCCACCAACCCTTCATAAGACAAAGTCAATCTGCATTTGCAACATTTAAGGAGAAGACTCAGCTCATTCTTCTTTTTACCAATGTTTATAAAATATGTTGTGTGCCGGCAACAACTACTGAGATGGTTTCAGGGAGAGACATGATCTCATGACATGAGAGTGGGAAATGTCGGTATATACTGCCTTCCTATAGCCAAAATAAATGCTTTTCCAATCAAAAAGTCACTTAAGAAATAATGTTTCCACAATATTATACATATGTCAGATGATGTAGAATGTAAATCTAACAAGACAAAATGCGTTTTATTTCTATGTTTCAAAAATTTGAACTAAGTACAAAAGTCTTTAAGGATCTTTGATTACTTAAACATACACTTTACTCTTACTTATAAATAATATAAATAGAAAATTAATATTTTAAATTCTCTTGGATTTCCACAGGATTTACCATATTAGTTATAAATAGTGCGCAGTTCAGCACAGATAAGTCATTTATTTGCTTACTTTCCTTGTATAGTGTGTATTTCATACTGCTATCAAGGATGGTCTGTTCTATTCTTATTTAGTTGAACCCTCAAATTCACTATACCGTATTGCACACACATGTACTTGAGGATCAAGGATGTGCTCTTCTGCCTCACCTCCCACTTTTATTGCTTTGAATACCAAATAGAAAATAGTTAAATTTTACATTTAAAGTTAACCCTAAATTAAAGCTGTTGTATAGCTCATGGATCTCTGGTAAAGTATTCAGGGAATTTTATTTATTTAAACACATCATGTTATCAGAGTGTTTTTAATGGTGATTAGTCCAAATAAATAATTTTATGTATTATTTTCATTTTCTTTATTATTGTTTTTTTGAGACAGGGTTTTGCCATATTCCCCAGGCTGGAGTGCAGTATTGCAATCTCGGCTCAAACTATCCTTTCATCTCCGCCTTCCAAGTAGCTGGGACTACAGGCATATGCCACCGCCTGTTAAGTTTTGTATTTTTTGAAAAGACAGGGCTTTGCCATGTTGCCCAGGCTGGTCTCAAATTCCTGAGCTCAAGCAATCCTCCTGCCTTGGCCTCCCAAAGTGCTGGGATTATAGATGTGAGCCACCATGCCCGGCCAGTTTTGTGTATTATTTTCTTATGATAAATACTTTCTGCATTAGGTCTGTTTAGGTTTTTTGCTGTCATATAATCTGACACAAAGTTAAGTAGAAATCATTTTGAGGATTGTGAGGTACTATTCCTCTAATTATTTTTTAAAGAGATGGGATATTGCCATATTGCCCAGACTAGAGTGCAGTTGCAATTCACACACCATAGCCTCCAACTCCTGGGCTCAAGCTGTCTTCCTGCCTCAGCCTCCCAGCTAGGACTATAGACACATGCCACTGCACCTGAGTTCTAATTTTTATTACAATTTTAACAGAGAATTTAAAATACCATTCTATGTTTTTTTTTTTTTTTTGCATTATCCACTGTTTTTTCCTGTGTTTAAATGTTTGTTATCATGGCTGCTAAGAAAAGTTTATTACTTTTTCATTGTCAAATGTCAAATAGCATGGTATTCTATGGATACTACTTAGAATTTATAGCAATTAAGCTTTAATTCGTCTTTGAATATGTCTGTCTGGGAACTGCCATCTGACAGATACCAGATGGAATAGAACTCTGGTGTGAAAGTCGCAAGCTTCTGATGATGATACTAGCTCCACTCCTGTTTAGCATTATGGCCTTGGACATCTGACTAACATCTTTGGACCTGTTTCCTGAGTTGTTAAATGAAGACATAGAACTGGAAAACTTCTAAAGTTCCTTTTGATTCAAATATTGTAATACTTGAAATTGTAGGGCTACTCTAACTGGTCTTAGGTGTGCCCGTAGACGCCAGTCTCTAGATCCTTTGGTTTCCTTTAACTGGAGGTTTAGAGAGGGAAGACTGGCTCTTTCTTTGGGAGTTGTGAGGACAGAAAGCAATTTTTGAGTAGATCTGTATTGAGCTGCACTTTACTTACCCTCATACTAACCATCTGTAATTTTCTTAAGTGGTTGTTCAATCTTTCTTTTCATGTAGCTCAAGGGTCCTAGATAGGGCCCATGGTGCCACATTCAATCTGTGACTGGGTTTTTTACTATCCTCGTGGGCCACATTTAACAAAATAATTGACAAGGAATATGTACCAACAATGAAATCCTGTTAATCTGATTTAGCCCAACTAGGCTGTATGTCGAAAAACTTGCAGTGTTCTCAATACTCTGTAAAAAAAAAATGAAACAAAGAAGTAAAAGACAGGGCATTTGATTTAAAGATACAGTGCATATTCAGTCATGTAGTTCTGCTGGGGAATTTTTGAGATAGTAGCATAGACTGCTCAGCCTTGTGTGACAGAGTCAAAGATGGGTAAGTCAGTTATTTTGAGCAAAGGTTTTATATAGAGCTTATTTGAATATGAAAAGGAAGACCCTAGAAGTTTGATGCAATAATCGACGTAGGCAATTCAATCTCAATATTGTATTTAACCTATTTAACTATGGTCAAAACCTGAAAACAGCTTTAATTAAAAATGACTCTCTAATATTCCTTGTCACTAATACCAACCTGGCTGAACCCAAGATAGAGTAGAAGAGGAAACAAAGTTCTTATTTTAGGTTATCACCTCTGTTTCTATTACTATAAAGGATAAGTTGTTTTTACTGTTTCTTAAAAAAAGATAATATCTTACATAATGCTAAGATTTGCTTTTTCTAGCTACAAATAATACCTTGAATTTATTATTAGAGGTGTAGATTTAAATGTCACAAGTTATGTACTTCCAAAATAGAGGTACAGTTTCATTAATCAGCATACTCTAGTGGACACATCATTCTATCTTTAACATTTTTATATTTTGACATTTAGTAGCACTAGATTCAAAGCTAATCCCATTCAACACATAGCACTAAACTAGACATCAGTGAAATTAAATACAGTTATATTCCAACACTTTAAAAATTGCTCTAAGGGATAAAATTGAGTTATTTTTAAAATGTTTTTAATGCAGTTGCTTAATTGCTTTTTTCAAATATAATGGTAAAACAATTGACCTAGTAGGGTGCTGTATGTAGTGGGTACCTAATCTGCCAACTAAAATGCTGAAGTCTAAACTTTGGAATTCCTTCCAAAATGAGGCTGATTATAAAGCTAAATGTTGCTGTTTTTTTTTTTTTAATGAGCATCTGTCTAATGAAATCCCCCAAATAACAAGCTCAAGTGATAGATAAAGTTGGGGAAAAAATAACATGAGCTAGACATTTTTGAAAAGAAAGAAAGATTATCTTTTGCAAATATGAATTAGATATTGAGCAAAAAATTCATGACTTCTCTAAAATTAGAATGTTCATTTTAAGTACTCCCAAAGGGCCAAGTGCTGAAATTTGAACAGTGAAATGAACAAAATGGGAACCAAAATATTAACATTAAGCAATCTCTTGAGTAAAGTTGTAAAAAATAGTATTGGTCACTTTTACTATGTTGTTAAGTTTTAGATATTGGAACAGAGAGGAAGGAGGAATTTGGAAAGAAATATAATAAAACACCCAAATTCTTGGAATTTGATTCAAACCAAAAGGAAATGATCTCTGAAATTCAGTACAGATTTTAAAATAATAATTCTTCCAGTTGTGAAACACATTAGTCACACCTCTGTTTTAATGACTTGGAAGATAAATATATAAGTCCCAGTGTAAAAAGTGAAGAATGATAGATAAAAATGATTTTAAAGTTTATTAAAAAGGTAAAGATAGACTGACATTTGAAAACTAAGGGCTCTTTTAGATTTCTTGAAACAGCTCTAAAAGATGTGAGCTGTATATTCATGGCTGTCACTTAATTTTAGATAAGCACCACATATTCTGGCTACTGCTGGGTGAGAAAAACAGCTTTTTCAAAGCTGACTGATCAATATTATGATAGCCCCATTTAGAAAACAACCAAATATTTAATAATAAGGAAATTGTTAAATTATGAAACGCCTATGAAATGAGATTTTATGTAGCCATTTAAAAGTAGCTTTTAAAGAAATCGTAATGACAGGAAAAACATTCACTACTACTAATTTTAAAATTTAAGATATAAAAAAGTATATCCAACATATTCTCAACTATATTATTTATATTCATAGAACAATACAAAAAATACAGATATGATGGTAGTGGTTTTTATCTGGATACATGTAATTTTTTCTTCATACTTTAATTTCAAATTTTTCTTACAGTAAATATTTATTACCTTTTATAATTAGAAACTACACTTTTAAAAGTGTAAAATAATCATTACTGAGTTTATGATAAAAGCTAGTTTTTTTTTGGCAATGTACAGGAAAGAAAAGAGCAAAATATGCAAAAATAGGTTAACCTGAAATTGGGGTCAAATGCTTCAGTTCATCTCTCGAGTACAGCAGTAACTATCTTAGAAGAATAACATTCATCTGTTTTCTATCTGCTACAGTAGATTGCATAACAAATGTGCATGTTTCCTTTTACCATTGATACAAAAGATATATCTGCTTAATGTAGATCCTATTGGCTATAGAAATTATGTCCTGAAAGAAAAATTTCACTTGGTCGAAAAAAATAATAGCTTCAATCTGCAGGTCCCTGCCAATATGAAATTTGGCATAGTCCTCCTAATTCCCAATGATAGTGATAGTAAGTACCTCAAAGACATTTTTAATTAATACAATCAAAATATATAAGTATACTATAAACATTTTGGGGCTACTTGAATGGAATAAACTTGGAAGAACTTTGGCAGATTATTCAGAAGAGTTAGTTGTTACAGAATTATAAGTTTTTAAATTAAAGTTGTAGAGCATGAAATGAGTTTTTTTCCTGGACTTCTCTGGTAATCAATCCAATCTTCCACAGTTGAATAGAACCATAGTTAGCAAAGGGAGAAAGCTTTAGTGGTCATGAAAAGAAAATTTGGTGATACTTTTCTTTTAATAGAATGTTTACAAGTAAAGTCAGGCATTAATAGTTTGTGTTCTAGATCTCTACAGAAAAATTTCAGAAATCACTTGCTTGAATATTTTATTTTTTAGTCAACAGTGTGTCCCACCTTGGGCTAAAGTTGGGGGAACCTCTATCAGAGTCATTTTAAAAGTGCAGGGACTTGGATTCTGTGCCTGGAGTATCTGATTCAATAGGTTTTCAGCAGTGTCAAGGAGACCGTAAACAAAACAAAGCAAAGCAAAACAGAACAACAGAACAGAAAGCCTCCTCCGTTCATTTTGTTGTACAGTCCAAATTGAGAATGACTCGGCCATATGTGCCAGCCAATGAGGATACAAGGAAATGAGTTATCAGGCAGATACTCACATTGTTATTCTCTGAAGAGCAGCTCAGAGTCTACTTTATAAATTGGTAAAATATTCCTTTTTCTAATAAAAAATATCTTTTCCTGTCATGAACTCTCCTCCCACATGTTGATGGTTTTTATGTCTATTTTCTGAGGTTCTACCATCCGAGGAATATAAGGGCAAAGAACAGGTCAGTGATTGATTCAATTATGCCAGCATAAATTGTCAAAGATCTGAAATGGGCAGAGGAAATCACTGGATGTCTGTTCACTGGAGTGCTTGGGTGTTGTCTAGTGGACCTCTAGGAATTATCTGATTCTATAAGGGTGTGCATATTTGATTTTCTTTCTAGGCTATTTTGTAACTTGTAGAGGTAGATATTAATTTGTAGAAAACTGATATTGCAAATGAATCTTCCATAGAAATGCTAATAAATTTTGCCAAGGAAAACTATAATTTATTTCTGTCCTAGAAAAAAAGTAATCCCAAACATTATATTGTATTGCAATGTAAGATACTAACCAGCTTTACATATATTAGCAAAATCATTTCAGTATTTGGCATATGTGGTTTTCCATATTGTATTAGTCCATTCTCACACTGCTATAAGGACATACCCGAGACTGGGTAATTTATAAAGGAAAGAGGTTTAACTGACTCACAGTTCCACGGGACTGGGGAGGCCTCAGGAAACTTACAATCATGGTAGAAGGGGAAGCAAACACATGGCAGCAGGAAGGAGAAGAATGAGAGCTGAGGAAAGGGAAAGCCCCTTATAAAACCAGCAGATCTGGTGAGAAATTACTATTATGAGTATAGCGTGAGTTGGGGGAGGGAACCACCTGGTTCCACCTTTGACATGTGGGAATTATTACAATTCAAGGTGAGATTTGGGTGGGGACACAGTCAAACCATATCACATATATATATCAGATTCTCCTTTGAACCAGTTTTAACATCTTACTGATCCTCTCATTAGCTACACAAAATTCTTTACTTATATCATCTTATACTGCTATGACAGCTATAATTTTACCATTTTGAAAATGGTGCTTTAGCAACTATAAATCCTTATGTGACTCAGATTTGCCTTTGGAATGGATTTTTCCATCCAAGATATGTCTATATCTGTTGCTCTTTCAAGTAGTGACTGTTTTCTTACTTATCACTACATGTCACTGGATCTGGAGATAGGATATATATTCTCTTTGCTTATTGTCACCTCTCCAGAAGTTGAGATGATACATACACAACCTTTCTCTGATATCACAACACTAAAAACCAGAAAACATTTGTATATCCTCTGCATTTGCTTTTTCTGAAAAATCAATTTTTTCAAATTTGTCAAGAAAAATCAAATATTTTGTGAGCCATTGGCTACATTATAGTCATTCTCATGTCTTTTACTAATCTATAGTCATAAACTCCATTGCAGTCACTGGAGGATCATTCTTTCCTATCATGGCAACAGGCAAAACATGTCAAAGTGATATGTAACTTGTATATATTTCTCTGACCTGTTGTGTGGAGATGTGACTTTGTTCCTGAAACAATTCAAAGATATCCTCTCTTGCTTTCTAGACCAATAAAATTTCTCATACTAAATATTCAGAACAAGAAAAAGCTGTCTCTAGATACTGTCTGTACTTAAGAAAAACCCTGTTGTGCCATTAGTCTATAAAATTTATAAGCACTTTTGAGTTTTTTAGCTGTTCAATAGGTTCACTCTATTAAAAAAAATAAAAAAGAAGCACATTTTTGGAATATGTCATAAAAAGAAACATTTACCAAAGAGTAGAATCATTTGTGACAACCTGTTTAATTTTGGAATACTGATTATAAGTGCCTTTAAAAATAGTACAAATACAGAGAAAATAATACTACACTGGACTTCACATTAAAATGGTTGCTTTATTTTTTTTTAACTTGCTTTCATAGTAGCTATAATTGCCAGAAGAAGTGTCTTTAATTTTTCTAAGCTGATAGAGTTAGAAAATGTCTTAAATAGAAAAATAATATGGTACTATAAAAACAGTATGGTACTCTAAAAAAAAAAGTATGGTACTGTGAGACATTTCCATTGTCAACCATAAAAATATACATTTTTCTTAAAAGATCTAAGGTATCTAAGGTAGAATTTTTTGGCAATAGTAATTGTTACTGGCTGAATTGTGTCTTCTCCAAATTTCATTGAAGTTCTAACCCTCAGTACCTTAGAATGTGGCTGTACTTGGTACATACCTGTATTTTTTGCATTGTTCTATGAATATAAATAATATAGTTGAGAATATGTTGGATATACTTTTTTATATCTTTAAAGGGGTGATTAATTTAAAATGAAATCATTAGTGTGGGTCCTAATCCAATATGATTGTGTCCTTCTAAGAAGAGTAAGTTGAGACTCAGACACTCACAGGACAAAGACAGATACACATGTACATAAGAAAGACCACATGAGGACACAGGGAAGAGACAGCCATCTGCAAGCCAAAGAGGGAGGCTTCAGAAGAAACCAGTCCTACTTGACACGGACCTTGAAATTTTAGCCTCCACAATTGTGAGAAAATACATTTCTGTTGTTTAGCCCACCCATCCCATCTTTAGATTTTCTTGTGATTTTTTTTTTCTTTTTTTGGAGACAGAATCTTGCTCGGTCACCTAGGCTGGAGTGCAGTGGTGTGATCTCGGCTCACTGCAACCTCTTCCTCCCAGGTTCAAGTGATTCTCCTGCCTCAGCCTCAGAGTAGCTGGGATTACAGGTGTGTGCCATCACTCCTGGCTAATTTTTGTAGTTTTGGTAAGATGTTGGCCAGGCTAGTCTTGAACTCTCAACCTCAGGTGATCCACCTGCCTCAGCCTCCCAAAGTCCTGGGATTACAGGCCACTGTGCCTGTCCTCTGTCTTTAGATTTTTAAATTGAGTTCAGGTAGACTATGACAATCACCACTCAGATTCGTCTATAAATAGGTAAATTTGTACTTACCAGTTAAAATTTCTTTGACTCCTTTCTTTGGTCAAAGTCAACTTCTGCTTTTAGGAAGTCCATGATTTACACTACCATACTTCTCTTATTAGCTTGAAGCTGATTGACATCTTATTTATTCATTAGGTAAGTATCTGTTCTAAAAAGAGATTGCAATAAGAAAGGCAAATTGCCTTCAGGATTATGACCAAGTGAAGAAATGAAAAGAGCTTTCTGGCAGAGAAGCTCCTGAACTTGTTGGCTTGCTGTGACAAATCTTCATCCATTTTGAGGATTCATTGTGTTATTGTGTTCATGTGCAGCATTGAATTAATCTTTCTTTTTTGCTTCTGTTGTAGCCAACATAGGCACTAGCCAGCTGGCCAGGCTTAGTTTTTCCTAAGAAATCTTCTGTTTCTTGACCTCAGATGACTGGTCTCGAGGTGAATTCAGAGATAAATGAGGTCTGGATTACAACGAGTGATTGTTCTTGCATTCAGAGTCAGGCGCCTCCTCAGTTGTTCTCACTCTCAGAATCTGCACTGAAGTCTCAGCCTTAGCTCTCTCTCTCTCTCTCTCTCTCTCTGAGGACCACAAACTTGATGCCGCCCCTCTCTGCATGAAAACAGGCCTGGTGACTTGTTCTCTCTTCTTCCTAGAAAGTGGTAACCTATACAGATGTTGAAAGAAAAATTATCCCATGCCCAGATTATGAAGAGTAGACATTGCCTAGTTAGGAGGCTGTGATAGGATCTCTGATTCATAAAGCACAGTCTCTTTGAGTGATTGTCTTGTCACTTGTGAAATAATGAACTTTTTGCTTTCAATTCCACATAATGGAGTTGGTGAATAAGCTGTGCTGAAAGTGTAGAGGAATGGAAGGAGGAAGATCTGATCAGAAATGAAAGCTCCCCTTTTTTATAGCTGTTTTTCTGCTCATTGAATATGTGTAGGCTGTATCTGGTAGATGACTTCTGTAATCCTGGCACCTTCTAGGGGCTGAGGTGGGCAGATTCTCTGAGCCCAGGAGTTTGAGACTAGCCTGGGCAACATGGCAAGACTGTCTCTACAAAAAATACAAAAATTAGCCAGGTGTGGTGGCATACACCTGTAGTCCCAGCTACTTGGGAGGCTGAGGTGGGAGGTAGGATCACCTGAGCCCGGGGAGGTCAAGGCTGCTGTGAGCTGAGATCACGCCACTGCACTTCGGCCTGGGTGACAGAGCCAGACTCTGTCTCAAAAAAAAAAAAAAAAAAAAAAGAAAAGAAAATAAAAAATATTAAAGTGTCGTTGCGGAGGGCTACCTGTACCTAGGCAGGAGAGTTACACTATGAGGGGCGCAGAGGAAAGGCTGGATTTGACGTAAATGGTTTAAAAAAAAAAAGTAAGAATAAGATTTAAAGTGATGAGGCTGGTGTGGTGGCTTATACCTGTAATCCCAGCACTTTGGGAGGTGGAGGCAGGCAGATGGTGAAACCCCGTCTCTACTGAAAATACAAAAAATTAGCCAGGCGTGGTGGTGGGCGCCTGTAATCCCGGCTGCTCAGGAGGCTGAGGCAGGAGAATCACTGAGAATCACTTGAACCCGGGAGGTGGAGGTTGCAGTGAGTCCAGATTGCGCCACCGCACTCCAGCTCGGGTGACACAGCAAGACTCCATCTCCAGGAAACAAAAACAAAAAAACGTAAAGTAATGAAAGGACAACAGACATTTACATGTATGAAACGTTTCAGAGGAGAAAACAAATTAGCCAGGCCTTGAGAAGAACTACCAGAATTTGGTCAGAACACAAGGTCATGGAGGCCTCAAGTTATCAGAGTTGTAGACAGGCAGGAAGTCTGTGGATTTCTGACAGTTCCTTCAGTCCTTTCCTCGCAGTGATGATAAGAGCTTTAAAACTCAGAATCGCCTCTGCAGTGGCTAGGGAGAAAGGCAGGGTGAAGATGACAGGAGGGCGTTTTGGGGGAAGTGGCTGAGCAGAGCAAGGCCACGGAGACCGAAGTCTTAGTGCTTGGGAATAACAGGCACCCCGCAAAACTGAGGTCTTCTCCTCAATCTCATTTTATCATGGACTCAAAGTGTAAATCTACGGTTTTTGAGAAGCTGTAGGTTTGCTATAAACTAATGAAAAACTTGATTGGATACTACTTATTTTACATATCTTTCAAAGATTCTTTTCTTTTCTTTTTTTTTGGTTGGGGAGGACAGAGTCTCACTCTTGCCCAGGCTGGAGTGCAGTGGTGTGCTCTCGGCTCACTGCAACCTCCTCCTCCTGGGTTCAAGTGATTCTTGTGTATCAGCCTCCTGAGTAGCGTAAAATTACAGCATGTTCCACCATGCCTGGCTAATGATTTTTTGTATTTTTAATTGATACAGGGTTTTACCATGTTGGCTAGGCTGGTGTTTCAAAGATTTCAACACTGATAAGTTCCATAAGGCTCCTGCCCACTTGAAGTAACTGTAGGTTTGTCTTGATGCTTGGAGAATCATGTGATAACTCTTTCTAACAGTATCCTATGCTGTTTGAAACTGATGTTTCTAACTATCTTAATAGGAATTGCACATTTTAAACAGGTAGAGTTAATTTTCTCTTATAATTGGAAGCTGACATGAAATCAAACAATAAAACCTTATCATGACTCTAAAAAATTGAGAATTACTGTTTAATACAACATAGGTACAGAATATTAAATTTAATCTATATATTCATACTTAAAAGACAACATAGAATATTATAGTGTTTCTACTTTTAAGAACATGGACACAGGGAGGGGAACATCACACACTGGGGCCTGTTGGGCAGTTGGGGGGCTAGGGGAGAGATAGCAGTGGGTGGGGGGATCAGGAAGGGATAGCATTAGGAGAAGTACCTAATGTAGATGACGGGGTGATGGATGCATTAAACCATCATGGCACATGTATACCTGTGTAACAAATCTGCACGTTCTGTACATGTACCCCAGAACTTAAAGTATAATAAAAAAAGAACTAGCTGTTTATCAATAAGTATTAATTTGTTGTTTAATAAGTACAAGAAACAGCCTCTAGCCTGATGATAGTGATAAAAATAACATATTTGGCTGAAATGTTAAATAATCTTAAGGTAGTTTCATTCTGCAGCTGTGACTTTTTTTTTCCTGTTAAGGGTATAAGTTTTAGTGTTAGTCCAAAGTTTAAGTTGTAATCAGATCTAGTAAAATGTAAGGCCAATGAGAAAGAAAATCTTATCTTAAAAATACTTTGCAGACTACTACATATAATTTCACTCTTCAAAGATCTCTTTCAATTAGTTTTTAAAATAGTTTAATAGAAGATAACATTAAAATTTCACTCATGTAAAATGAGTGAAATTAATCAAAGGAGTCAACTTCATGTTACTTTTGAAATTCTATTTCTTTCTATAGTATTCAGAATAATGTAAAAGTTAAATGATCCACCAAAATCAACTTTCCCTTTCTTCTTTGCCTCTGTTATCTACCTTTTTCTATTTGGTTACAATTTCCATGGTATAGCAGAAATAAGAATGGATCAGATGTTAAGGGGCATGATTCATACGTAAATTAATTGTAAAAAATGTTTGGATATAAGCAGAGAAATTTGGATTTAAGTGGGAATTAGTTGATATTAAGAAATTGTTAATTTTCTTAGCTGTCATACCAGTTCATGGTTATATAAACAAATGTACTTACATATATTTTAGAGACACACACTAAAGGATTTGTGACGAAATGCCAGGATGCCTGGAATCTGTTTTAAAATACTTTAGCAAAATATTAAAAAATTAGGTGAAGCCAATGTTATTAATTGTTAAATCTAGGGAATGGAAATATAGGTGTTCACTTTACAAATCTCCTTCTGCTTTTACATATGTCTGAAATTTTTCAAAATAAAAAAATTAAAAACAAAATCAGAGGTAGGTAGTCTGGTTTCTGACCCACACACTGCAGCATTGGATTTATCACCTAAATTTTCAATTTTGCCAATTTTAAAATTGAAGAAAGAAAGAGCCACCTAACTGTGAGGGTCAGATGGTCTAATTCATATGAAAGAACTCTGAAAAAAGTAGAAAGTTATTTTTAAAAATAAGGTGCAAATTATTAATGCAGACATAATCACCTAACCTTGTGCAATTTTTTTTTTGAGAAGCAAATTACAAATTTGTGATAGATCTAAAGGAGATTGACTAAGAGGATGACCATCTGGAAACAACGTCGTGTGAGAATGGTAAAAGACACTTGGGAGATTGAGCCTAGAGAAAAGATATGTGAAAGGGCTGGGGAAGTTGGAGCCTGTTAGTTGTTTTGAAATATTCAAGTTATGAAAATACACCTAGCATAGTCCTGGAAGACAGACTTGTGAACAATTTATGGGAGGATAAAGTAGAAGGTTTGGGTTTAGAATTTGGAAGAACTCCTTAATAGAAATTTTTGCAAGATAGAATTTAAGTGTCTTGTATAAGACGATTTCCGTAATTGATGTTTTCAGTGGAAGCTAGTGACCACTGTAGAGCTGTGCTGAGGTGTTTCTGTCTTTGAGCTCGAGGCTGGAGCCGGCTGAGCTTGAGAAACATTCCAGCTGTCTGTGGCTTCATGAGTCCCTGTTGCTCCATATCTTCCTACTTTTCATTTTATCCAGAACATTACTCTCTCGACATTCTTTTCATCTCCCTCCGGTCTCCTAATTCCTCTCTATTTGAATTTTTAGTCAACTTTTCTATACTTTCAAAGTTCGTCAATTCAGTGGTATTTATTAGATTCCATGACCACATTTCCTCTTTCAGCCCCACTTCCTCTCCTCAGTATTCATTGTACTTATTTCTTCCCATTTTGTTAAACACATGGTTACAGGATAAAATTAATTTATAAGAACTATTGAGCATTCTGAGTGTCAGGCAATATTTTTAGGCACTGGAGATTCAGGACTGAAGAAAATAAACAAAATATCCTTGCTTTCCTGGTGCTTATATTCTAGTGGAAGGTGACAGAAAATGAAATATATGCTATGTATATGTGATGTATATATTAAATTTATGATAAGTTCTACAAAGAAAAATATATGAGAGTGATGGGAATAGGAAGGGCAGAGGAGGGGATGTTCTTTACGTAAGATAGACAGGAAGGTCGTTCTGATTAGATGACATTTGAGCAGAGATCTGAAGGAAGAAAGACAACGAATTTTAGATACTGGAGGAAAGAACCTTCCATATGCATTTACTGTGGCTGGAATAGGTAAGCAAGGAGGAACTTTAGGAACCAAAGTCAGAGAAAGTTGTGTGTGTGTGTGTGTGTATGTGTGTGTGTGTGTGTATGTGTGTGTGTGTAGAGGGTGCAATTGGGTGCCAGAACATATAGTGCTGTTTATGTTCTTGGCTTTACTCCTAGTGAGATGGAGTGCACAGGAGGGCTTCTGAGATGTGATATGATCCAATTCGTGTTTTAAATATATTTTTTTCATTCAGATTTACTGCTTTGAGAAGTGAAAGTTAAACAAAATCTCAATGTAAAACTGTGAAGGTAAATATACCTGGTTTATTTGAATCACTATTCTTTGAGTTCTTTTGATGGGGCAGGCAGGCATAGTGCTCACTTCTGGGAGAAAGATGTCTGAGCCAGGTACTTGCCTTTGAGATCATCCTTTTGGTATCTTGTCTTCTTAGTTTTGTTATTTTTGAAGCATACAATAAGCATAACAATGATAATGACAAATCCCCTTTGAGAGTCTTGCACAATTAATACCACGAAGAATATAAAAATAGGCCTAGCGCTTTGAGAGGCTGAGGCTGGTGAGTCAACTGAGCTCAGCAGTTTGAGACCAGCCTGGCAACATGGCAAAACCCCATCTCTATAAAAAATACAAAAATTAGCCAGGGGCAGTGGCTCACGCCTGTAATCCCAGCACTTTGGGAGGCTGAGGTGGGTGGATCACAAGATCAGGAGTTCGCGGTCAGCCTGGCCAAGAAGTTGAAACCTGTCTCTACTAAAAATACAAAAATAAGCTGGGCACGGTGGTGGGCACCTGTAGTCCCAGCTACTCAGGAGGCCGAGACAGAAGAATTGCTTGAACCCAGGAGGCAGAAGTTGCAGTGAGCCGAGATTGTGCCATTGCACTCCAGCCTGGGCGACAGAGCGAGACTCTGTCTCAAAAAACAAACAAACAAACAAAGAAATTAGCTGGTCATGGTGTCACATACCTGTAATCCCAGCTACTGGGGAGGCTGAGCAGGAGGATTGGTTGAACTCGGGAGGTGGAGGTTGCAGTGAGCTGAGATTGCGTCACTGCACTCCAGCCTGGGCAACAGAGTGAGACCCTGTCTCAAAAAAGAAAGAAAGAAAGAAGGAAAGAAAGAAAGAACAACCAAGAATATAGAAATAGAAATAGACAATAAGACCCCTGTAACAATCGTTCACAGTAGGAGACAAGGAAAGACATACAGAAATAAAAAATTTAAGATTAAAAAACAGCATCAGTGATGGAAAATAGAGAAAGCTAATCTTTCCTGCAACAGGTTAGTCTCAGAAAGTCTGTTGCTAAGTTAATTTGTCACTAGTTCAAAATGATAGTCAGTGGCCACTGTCACCATCTATAGTGCAGGCAGCTTCTGCATTCTTTTATCCTGGAGTATTGCTTTGTCTGTCTCTGAAATTATGTTAATTGAAAATTTGTAAATGGAAGAGCTTCAGTATTGTACAGAACCCAGTGGCAGATGACTTGGGAAGCAAGCGTAAGGAGCTCATGGGATGTGAGAAGTAGATACAATGATAACACTAATAATTAATATTTATTGAGTACTTTCTATGTGCTAGATATTTTTTTTAAGCATTATCCATTTTTAAACTCGTTTTACTCTTGCAAACTTATGAGGTACTTTTACTATTCCCATTTTACCAACATGGCGGTCAATAATCTATACAGACTGTGTTCCAAACTACTATACTAATAAAGTTTATTTACAATTTTATGTTTGTTTGTTTTTTGAGACAAGGTCTCACTCTGTTGCCCAGGCTGTAGTGCAGTGGCATGATCATAGCTCATCTGCAGCCTCAGTCTCCAGGGCTCAAGTGATCCTCTACCTCAGCCTTCCAAGTAGCTGGGACTACAGGCATGCACCATCATGCCTGGCTAATTATTTTAATTTTAATTTTTAGCAGAGACAAGATCTTACTGTGTTGCCCAGGCTGGTCTTGAACTAAACTCAAGCAATCCTCCTGCATTGGCCTTTCAAAGTGCTGAAATTACAGACATGAGCCATCACAGCTGGCCTATTTATAGTTTTTAAAGACTTTTAAAATTTTTGTCCAACAAATAGATCTGAATTTGGTTCTAAAAGCTTAAAAGTATCTGAACAGGGGTTTGAGGGATAGGTAAAATAGTGATAGGTGACAAAAATCTCACCTTCTATGATGTATCTTTTGGATGGCAGGCTCCATATGGGAGCAGCTATGAAAGTATTCAATATATGTGAGTATAGAATTTTCTTTGTAAAACCACGATTATTGTTTTTTTTTTTTTTTTTTTGAGACAGAGCCTTGTTCTATCCTCCAGGTTGGAGTGCAGTGGTGCCATCTTGGCTCACTGCAACCTCTGCCTCCTGGGTTCAAGCGATTCCCATGCCTCAGCCTCCAGAGTAGATGGGATTACAGGCGCCTACCACCACCTCCAGCTAATTTTTGTATTTTTAGTAGAGACAGGATTTTGCCATGTTGGCCAGGCTGGTCTCAAACTTCTGACCTCAGGTGATCTGCCCGCCTCGGCCTCCCAAAGAGCTGGGATTACAGGAGTGAGCCACCGCGGCTGGCCTTATTATCCTTTTTGACTTGGACATTTTTCGATCTGATTAGTTTGGTTTCCTTGCCTGAAGCAGTTGCATTCAATATTATTATGCTCTGAAGAAATTCTTATTCTTTAGGCCTAGCCTACCCAGGGTCTATTGGCTATGATGTTTTCAGTGGTACAACAGCCCCTCAAATAGCTCTTGTAATGGATAATGGGTTATAGAATGAGGTGGTCCTTAGAAAAGATGGGCTCTGCAACTTGTTAGCTGTCTTTGTGGACATGGGCAAGTTATTCCATCTCTTTGTAACAGTTTCCCCAGCTGTGAATGAAAATAATAATAGAATCTAACTCATAGTGTTGCTGTGAGAATGAATGAATATTTTAAAACACTTGTAACAGTTTATGATACATAGTAGGCACTAAGTTAAAAAAGTTTAAAAATACTATTTACTATATTCATAATCCTCCAAACCATGCATTTTCTCTTAGCCAAATCTCTTGTTAGGATCATGTAACTACATGTGTTCACAATAGCACTTTCACAGAGTTTAAATCATTTCATCTTTATAAAACCCTCTCAGGAGAGTAAAGATGTATTACTCTACGTTTTTCTAACGAGAAACTAAGGTTCAGGGTGATTTGGTGAGTTACCCCTGGTCACTCATCTGAAGTGGATCTAAAGTGAACTGAAGCTGGGACTTGAACACATTACACTCATTCTCAGACTTCTTTTTTCCATCATTCTACAGTATTTCTTTTCAGGAGTTCTGTTCATTCATGGTGAAGAGTCTATCCACTACACGTATTGTGGTATGATTGAAATCACACCTGAACTGTCTTATGTAAAGGTGGTATGTTCCAGCAATCTTCATTTATCTAATATTTCTGTTTTTTGTTTTCCCCAAAATGATATATTTTAAGCTGTATTTTGGTCACTCCAAAAATCAGGTTAAAAACCAAATTAAAGCAAACAAAAAGAATACATTCCAGTGGAAACAAGCTGCGTAACTTTTTATTCTGCTCAATGAGATAGTGCCACCTAGTGGATTTCTTCTAGATAGCAGAGATAAGAAGAATTAGAGGAGGCATGAAGATAGAAATGAAAAACGCTGAAGTAAATAGAGAATGAAGAAAGGGGAGATTTAAGACGTGGTCTGTTTACCACCTTAGAGTCTCTAGTACCATTTTAACAGCTCATCACTGAATTATTACCCTAGGGTGTAAGCTCCATGAAGGCAAACATTTTTCTGTTCTGTTGACCACTGTATCCCCAGAATCTAGAACAGTACCTGCCACATAGCAGAAACTCAATTAATACTTATTGAATTAATGTGAAAGTTGATTTCTTACATTTAAAGAATATTATTTACATTTTTTCTTTTGCTGGAAATTTTTTATAAGTCATATATGAAAATAAATTTGTCAGAGTTGGTTTTCTTTTTGTACCTTATAGTTTTGTCCCCTCACTCCCATTGTAAAGTTAGTATGCTAATATTTTGTGAAACTTAAAATAAGCATTTTATTTTAAAACCATAATGGTTTGTGGAAACATTTTCATGGCTATTCTGTTAAATTTTCTTGCCTCTTAGAAATGAGAAAGCTGATAGACATATTAGTGAAGTCAAATTTAGAAGAAACTATGAATTTTAAAAAGTATCAGGAAGTTGTTTCCTTCCTTCCTTCCTTCTCTCCTTCCTTCCTTCCTTGTATTTATCTATTTTTTTGATGGAGTTTCACTCTTGTTGCCCAGGCTGGAGTGCAGTGGCATGATCTTGGCTCACTGCAGCCTCTGCCTCCCAGGTTCAAGAGATTCTCTTGCCTCAGCCTCCTGAGTAGCTGGGATTACAGGCATGTGCTACCATGCCTGGCTAATTTGTTTTTGTATTCTTAGTAGAGACAGGGTTTCTCCATGTTGGTTAGGCTGGTCTTGAACTCCTGATCTCATGTGATCTGCCTGCCTTGGCCTCCCGAAATGTTGAGATTACGCTGTGAGCCACTGTGCCCAGCCAGTTCATTTAAAAAAATTTTAATTTTATTTTAAAGTTGGACATTCATTAAAATGACTCATAATTCAAGAAGTGCAAAAAGGCATCCTGTGAAAATTCTCCCTCCATCTGTCTTCTAGCTACCCAATGCCCTTCCTGGAAGCCACCAAGGTTATCTTTCCATGTGTTCTTCCTGAGATTTCTTAGGTGTTTGCCTGTCTACAAAATTGTAGCTATTATTATAAGTAGCAACTATACAAATTATACCTATTATTCTAAAGAATAAAATTTCATGTAAAACTTAGTTATTAACAAAAATGGTAATCTTTTTTGAATGAAAAATTCCATTTGGTATCCCTTTGATTATATTTAAATGACAGTTCTTATTTTAGCTTTGTCAACTGTTTAAGTTAGTCTTATAATAAATTTATATTTGTATATAAATTATTCACACAGATTCCCGTATGTTGGTTGACGGTTTTACTATGTCATAAACTTCCACCAAATCATCTCATGTTTTCGGTGCCTTAGTGATTTGCTGCAATCACTGCAGCAAAAGAGAAAAACACAATTACAGGATTTTATTTTCATATCAAATATTTATTTGCCTGGTAGGCCAATTTTGGCTTAATTTTTTAATTTTGCTATTAAGAAAATGGTAAAGAGGAGCCAGATACATATTAAGTTGACAAGTCATTCTTAAGTACTCATATAAGCCTTAAAACTGTGCTGGGAACTGTAGAAATCACAAAATTAACTTAGAATATTTGTGGGACAAATTCTACCTAGGGACACACAATAAGGAGCTAGTGACATGAAAAAATTTGACTCTATCTGAACACACACAGGGAAGATCTAATTATTTTTTAAAAAATTACAACATGAGATCACTTTCACTGCTGTATTTGGTTATAATGAGAAGTGATGTTATTAGCATTTTTCAGACTCTCCCAAATGCCAGAGGCATTGTATAGAAAATTAGAATAGCCATCAATATCATGCTGTTGAATAACTGCTGTAGGATTTTACATAGCATACAAACCTCTGAACCATAACTACAATGCTAGCTCAGAATTTACATTTTTAAACAAAAGGATTCAAAATGAAGGAATCTATTGCAAATCTGTAAACTTTTTTTTGCATGAAAAATAATTTTTAGTTCAGACAGCTTAAAGCACATTGATTTGTTCCTGAGGCATCTATTTTCTCTTGATGAACGTATAGCCAAACAGGGATTCTCATGTCAAAGAGTATGGTTTATTTATGTTCTGAATCACAGCCTCTAATGCACAGATTTCTTTTAAAAACTTAACGGCAATGGGAGAAAGGGACAGATACTTTCAAGTTTCTCATGAGGTTGTTGATAAGATTCTGCCATTTTTAAAGTTGAGAAAACACAAGAAAAATTGTGAAAAGAGTTTGGCTACTTTGGCATAAAAGTTACCAAATGCACCTATAAGATGTTTGTATTCTTCCTTTATACTGTAATCTATTAAAACCATATGGGCAGAATAATAATAATATGAGAAAATGTTCATGTTATTTTGTTGACTAAAAAAGGATATTAAAAAAGGATATTAACTATATGAACCTAATTCAGTTAAAAAGATTTATATATCATTTTATAAAAGACATATAAAAGATATATAGGTATATATGTGTATATAAAGATATATAAATGTATGTATTTATAAAAGATATATATTATATAAAAGTTATATATTAAATATATAATATGTAATATACATATTAAAAAGAATATGAACTGTATGAACCTAATTCAGTTGAAAGGATATATTCTGTTTTATATATATACACATATATCTTTTATAAATATATCTTTATACATAGATATATAAATATATACATAAAAGATATGTAAACTATATATAGCTAAAATATATGTATTTAATAATACATATATATCTTTATAAATATATTTGTAAGTAAAAGGCTATATATATATATATATATATATATATACATTATATAATCTATACACATACGTAGATATATATGTGCACATATATATCTATTAAACTTCATATTACATATACATATATGTGTATATATTTTTTAATCTATGCCCAGGGAAAAAATGAGAAGCTGCACATCAAAATTTTGTTAGAAGTTTGCTCTTTGCCTCAGTTTCTTCATTTAAAAAATGAATGTAATAGGACCTACTTCATAAGGTTGTTATAAAGATTAAATATAATAATACTTATAATACTTATAAAGTGCTTAGAACAATAGCCAGCACAAATGGTAGCTATTATTATTGTTTTTATTTTTATATGTGTTTGCTAGAACTTGTTTTCATTGTTTCCTTACTTTCCTAATTTTCTATAATCAACATACTTTTGTAACTGAGTTGTTTTAAAAACATATTATCTACTTCTAGGATTCTTTAGTTCCCAAGCTCTGTTATCCAAATAGAAGGGTAGATAGGATCCTATCATTCTCCTTTGCAGCACAAACTGATATTGTAATTAATTAATTATCTGAGGGTTGTCTTTTCCAGTAAGCTGGAAGCTCCACTGGGTGGCGCTGTGATGTCTTCCTGATTTTTGTTTCCTTATTGTGCCTAATGTTTTTCCTGTTCCAAGAGAGTGCTCAATAAATATTTGTGGCACGAATGAAAGATAAATATATGTTGAAAGCAATTAATAGTCACTTTGTATTTGTGGGTTAATTTTATGTGTTATGTCTTTAAATGATATTACACTCATTTTGTAGGTGAGAAAACTGGGCAAACTCACAACAAGCAAGGAGTGGGGTCAGGATTTAAACCCAGGTAGTCTTACTAAAGTATGTTGCCTCTTATGAGTAAAATGAGGATAAATGACCAAAGCAATACTATATAATGAATTACATCAATAATATTGGACCTATGTGAAATATTTATTGGGATTAAAAAGATAAAGCTAAGAGAAATGAAACAGTATGTGGCACCTCTAGCATGGTTTACGGTTGGGTTTGTGTGTGTACACATAACAGATGCTTTTATAATTTTGCAAACAAATAATTTTTATTTATATCAACTTTAGTCATATTTATTTTATCTTTTTGTATTCATTTTTCTTCATAAAATATATTAAGAAAAAAAATTTCCTTTATAACTTAGTCCTAACACTATCTTTTTTAGAGGGAGGAGAGCTTTTAAACTAACTGCAATCTGAAGTATTACCAACATGACAAAGTGCTAAATGGAACTTAGTTTTACCTTCCCAACATATAAACGACTAAACTTGGGAACCATCAATCGCTTGCTTCTTCTCTGAATACGAAAGCTGTGGTTAACAAGGTCTTGCTTCCACTCTTACTCCAGTTTTTCAGCCCTTAATCTTCCTTTTCCTTTCTCCAGACTTTTGTGAACAGGGGCATGGCAGAGTCTAAATATGGTAATGCACCTCTCACTCTGAAAACAGATTTAAGCAATGAGATGAGGCTTCAACAGATAGCTAATTCTTCTTATCCTAGACCATAGGTGCTAATGTCTCAAATGTAAAACTTGAAAAGCAAGTGTATTCTCTGCGAGAACTCTCTCTTATAACAAACTGTAAGTTCTTTTGCCTTTTTTTTTGTTGAGACGGAGTCTTACTCTGTCACCAGGCTGGAGTGCAGTGGTGCAATCTTGGCTCACTGCAACCTCCACCTCCCCAGTTCAAGCCATTCTCCTGCCTCAGCCTCCCGGGTAGCTGGGACTACAGGCCTGCACCACCACACCCAGCTAAGTGTTTTGTATTTTTAGTAGAGACCAGGTTTCACCATGTTGGCCAGGATGGTCTCGATTTCTTGACCTCATGATCCGCCCGCCTCGGCCTCTCAAAGTGCTGGGATTACAGGCGTGAGCCACCGCACCCAGCCTCTTTCTTCCTTTCCAGACTTCCTCCCTACCTCTCTCCATCCCTTCTTTCTACTGCTTGCAAATACAGGCAGCCTCAATAAACAATTTATTCTAATGAGTGAACAGTTCCTGAAAAAAAACTAGGAGTGTTTGGAGAATCAGATTTCTGTTATTCTTCTCTTTGCTGTTAATTTTCCCTGTGGCCATTGTGCTATACCAGAGGAAGCCTGACTGTAAGTCATAAGGTCTGGATTTTAGTCCTAAACTCAATTTCTGTATGATTCTGTCTCCTTATCTTTAAAACAATCACATTAGAAATCTAAGGACCCATTTAGCTCTAAATCCTTCTAATTTTATTGTGTATTTTACTACAGATGTATGTGTGTGTACAGATGACAATGTCAAGATTAACAATGTTTCACAAAAATAACACTAAAATCCAGCCTACAATTTTTTTCTTCTTTTCCCTTTACCTTGTTTCGCTGTAAACATTTGGGGGATGGGGTAGGGGTGGTGGAAAGAGGAGATTACTGTGAGAGAATATAATTTAATTTATCTTCTGGCACTCTTGTTAACAATTTTTAATTAAGAAAGCAGAGTTGGTATTCAGTAACAAGCTTTATGGACGCAAACTTAATTTGTATGACAGATGTAATTTAGATGACTTCAGATTAAACAAAATGGAGATGGTTTTTGGTGGCCCTTAATTAGAGAAGCCTGAGGTCTATTTTGCAGAATTTTTCAGTCCATTAAATTAATATTACTATCCAGCAAGGACTAAAAAACACATGTATAAAGGTTATCCACCTAGCAATCAGCCATTAAATCCTTTCCTCTTACTGGACAAAACTTTCACTTATTGTTCCAGGAGAGCGTGGCATGCATCCATTTGTTATGTCTTTTTTCTAAGTCATAAACGATATATTGTGTTAGCTGGTTTGTACTATTCTCTTATCTATTTGTTCACTATGATCTTACCCACAGACTATGGTACATGTAGTTTCATTTCCAGTTAATAAACTGAGGAAGTGAATTTTGCAGTTGACAGACCTGTCAAACAGTATTTTCTGTAACTTGGGTAAATCAAACTATCCATTGATTAGGAATTTTTAAAAACATAAACAGTTTTACTTCTTTCTGATCAGGATAATGGGAAATTACTATTAATAATGAATACATGTAAAAATGCTGCAGTACATAAAAGGTATCCTTAACTTCAAGAGTTTAGGAGCTTATTAACCCCAATTTTGTCTTTTATGTCCATATTCTCCTCTGTCCCACCCCCCTTCCCCATTGAGACCTCAAAATGGGTGGATATCTGGGGTTGATGAGCAGTCTAGTTGTATGCATATGAGAATTGGTATGTGATTCCAAGGTTAAAGTTTAGCATAGAAAAAAAAAGATGAAAAGATTAGCTTGTTTGCAGTGAAGAGAGTTGAGACAGATAACAGAATAAATATATGGCTTGTAGAAAACGTAAGAGGGAATTTGAGAGGGAACTAATCAGTGGACTAGTGAGGATGATACCTTACCTTTAAGGAAATATATGATCTAATTCAGTAGCTCTCCCTGTGAGAGTTGTTTATCTTTTAGGAAAGAGTATCTTGCTGACAAAGGCAGTATTGTATTGAGAGCTGACTTTCTTAGACCAAGAGTGTGATAAACAAGAATTTATATGAGTTATTACAAAATATTTAAGCAACTATGTATCAGTTAGAATGGGCTATGTTGTATTGTAGTAACAAATAACCCCTAACCTTAGTGGCTTACAATCATGAAGTGTATCTTTTCCTCATACCACATGTATCTTGGATTGGCAGAGGCTCTGCTTCACACTGTCTCATTTTGGGCACAGCCTGGCAAAGCCTCCACCATCTGGAATAACGCTGCCTGGCCTGGCAGTGGGGACAAACATAGCAAAATGTGTTCTGAGTGTGAAAGACTTCTCCTGGAAGTGATGCATGTTACTTCTGCTCACACTTCATTGGCCAAAGGAAGTGTAGGAAATGGCTGTCCCGTCTTGTGCTCAGAAGGAGGAGAACCACAAATACTGGTGAATTGCACCTCTCAAAACCAAAGTAATATTTCTGACAACCACTTAGTATCAAGATTTTAAAAGTAATAATTAGGCAAGGAAAAATGGACATAGTGCCTCATGACAAAGATTATTTAATAAATCTCTGGGTCAGAGCTACCTTTTCTGATTGGTAACCGCAAGCGCGTCTGAGAGTGAATCCATACACATCAGTTTGAGGAACCCTGACAAAACCAAAAATATTTGTCAATTCCACACAATCACTGCAAAAAAGGTTTATTTTCTTTATCGCTGGGTAAAATCATACAACATGAGTACCTTGGCAGACACAGGACACCCCCCCTGCCAAGAATTTAGTTCAACAAACTCCAGTTTGAGAAATATAACAATATAGTCCTTATTTTGAGTGATGATTGTCTTATAATGCCCATTTTACAGATGAGGAACTTTCCCAAGTTACGCAGCTCAGAAGTGACAGAGACTTGCCTAGAACCCATGTTTCTCTGATCTCAAAATGCATGCTGTCATCCATATACTCCGCTACCTTGCAACAAGACTGGCACAGAGAAATACCTGAACCCTGGGTGGTTCAGGAAACAGTGACTGGGAGAGAGTTAGTGCAGCTGAGTCAGCTGGACCCAGAGGAGGAGGCAATGATCGTATCACTCTGCCATAACCATGCTCATAATCTTAGTAGAACAAGGAAGTTGTTTTTAAATTAGTGATTTTCTGGGCTTTGGCTCCAGAAGCTCAGTTGCCTTTCCTGAACTTTGAGAGGGGCTTGTTGCCTTTCCTGGGCTTTGAGAGGGGCTTGGTGTGAGGCTAGGAAACAGGAATATCCCAGAAGACGAAAAACACCAGAGCCTTTCCTGGAAAGGAGCCCTTCCCAGCAGAGCTCCAATCCCCATGCCCACCTGTTGCGGGAGGGAGTGAGAGGTGGGGTCAGCTTTCAGGAGCTGGAGCGCTGGAGAGTGAGTAAGCCTTGATGCTGTTAGCCTGCTGCCTGTCCTAAGTGCAGCCCAAGTCAGAGCGGAGGTGCAGATGGCCAAGGCCTCTGAGGATTCTTGTAAATTGAAGACTGCCTATAATTTGATTAAGGCACAGACAGCTAATGGATCTTTAAAGGAGTGTTTAAATCAAATTACCAAATGAGGAAGGTGGAACTTGGGGAGAATTAGAAGGCAAATGTGGTGATGTTCTCATCAACCAGATGCAGCTGTCTATGCACTATTTCTAACTTACAAATAAATTAAGTTTATACAGGAAACTGGAAGCATATCAGATCAGCTAATTTTGGAATTCATAACTGTAAAAATCTAATTTTCCTTAAAATTAACTACTAAACAGTGATGGGTACGATGCCAAATACTTACATGGACAGTTATTTTGAATCCACATAAAACCTTAGGAGGTAGGTATGATTATTCTATTTTAGAGGTAAGCAGACTGAAACCTGAAGAGATTGTGTAGTTTCCCCAAAGTTATAAAGCTAGGAAAGTAGTGGTGTTCTTCAAACATCTGCTTTCTTTTAAAATGTACTTCCTTAGATGATTGCGCTCAGTGGATCAATGATTCTTTTAAGTTGAAGAACAACAGCTTTTCTTGAGATCCTTACTCAACTCATATTTTCTAGAAAACATTTGCCAGTTAACTCTGGTATGCAGCTGATGCAGAAACAGCAAATCAGTATTATTTTCTCTTGCACAATTCACTCTTGTGAATGGGTATTGCATGCTTGTTAAGTCCACATTTTCTTCACATAATATTTTATGCTCTTTGGGGGTAGGAGCCATAACTAAACAGTTATTTAACCCCCATTATTCTTAATGTTGTGCTATTCAATTAATGGCTGATTTTATGAAGTGTAGTTACTTTATGGTTAGGCATTTTATGTCGCTCATTAAGAGGTGACATATGACCAACATTTTAATGGAAATCTTTGCTTTGGGATCCTGCTATCACCTGTTGTGCTTACAATTTGTTCTGAGGAATGCCACAAAAGGACTAGAATTATTTACCTATATTTCTATAAGCTTAAAATATGGAAAAGCAAAGCTTTCAGGCCTCGGAACAAAGCTGCAGAAGAGATAGGCAACTCAAAAGAGAAGATGACTGAAATTTGCACAACTGAAGGTTTTAAGTTTACTGTTTTCAGAAAATTAGAAGATGTATATTTAACACAGATGCTATATGATGAAGTTTAAAACATTAATATATAAAACGGAAATAAGTGAGTGCAGTTTCTAGTAACTACCCAGAGAGCAGGTGGGAAGCAGTGGAAAGCATGCAGGGCAAAGTCTGTCCGTTAGACTTGAGTTCACAGCCAGGCTTTCTCACGAATAGCTGTGTTACCTTCAGCAATTTATATAATCACTTTGAAACTTATTTTAAAAAAAATTATTTCATGTAGCGTGCCACTTGTAACTGCAGGGTTCTTCTTAGGATTAAATGTGTAAGCCATCTAGACCCGAGCATGCATGCAGTGAAGAATGATTACTACTATTATTATTGAAGCCCAACACAGGCTGTTTTGGTAAGTCAATAAATACAATGCAGATGCCATCTTTTCCGTATTTCTGGAGAACAGACTTTGGCAAATAGGAGAACCTTATGGTATTTATTAACCTATGATAAGATTTAAAAGATCTCTTTCTGCTTAATGCTCTGAGCACTCTCCACTCCTTGACTCTTGCCATTTTATAATATGCACTTCCTAATGTATACATGCAAACCCACAATTATGACTTTCTTCTTCATTTTTCTGTCCAAATCAGAAATCAGAGTAGGGAAAGATGGGAGATGGAGAAAAGTATTTGTAGGTTGTGAGTAATTTCTCACAGAGGATCAGGTCTGTGCCACCTGCCATGGATACGTGGGTGTTAGCGGTCTGTGAGGTTGCTTGAGGGGCTGGCAGCTGCCTTTGCCTATTTACAAAAAATCAGCACTTTGGGGAAGCCATATGTGTATATATGATTCTCAGTTATATCTTGAACATGTCTCCCTTCTACCTATAGTTCATTTGTGAGAATTGACGTAACAATTTAACTGTTTGGATTAAAGTTGAACATGTTTTGATGTTTACATTTGGATAATGAAAAGTAACAGGAATTGGTAATTAAAGCTGGATGGACCCTGTTGAAGGAAGAGATAGACAGATCAATGAGCCAGAATAGAATCCAGAAGGAAATTCAATTATATCATGAATGAGTAATTGCCTTGATTCAATGAAGGGGTTGCACACAGAAAATGTTTTACTTTCACCCAACATTTCATTCAAACAAGCTCTGCCATTTCGTTTTCCTGGCCCTGGCTATTATCTCAAGTCATCCTGTAGCTTTTACATCACTTTTTTTGGTAATCAAATTGTCTCATTTTCAGATATTAAAAAGTCTAGGCTGTATATATCAAAATGTTATTGTTATATCCAGTTTAAAGGCTTTGTCTTCTTTCAACTCAGGCCTGACTTATGATTGCTTCTGCCCTGAAATCTAAAAACGTATTTTAGATTTTTAGACTTTCTAGGGTCGAGAGAATGAGGTTAATGAGTAGACAGAGAGGCAAAGGCATTTTCACCTGTTGCTTTTTTTTTCATGCTTTCCTGGTTATCAAATGTCCTCTTTATCTCAGGTCTTCAGATGCTGCCTCTTCTCTGATGCCCCTGGAGTTATTTGAAGATCTGCCCTGGGATTTCTCCTGTTAACTTTCACAGTCCCCCTTACTCCTGAGCTTTTGCCCTAGGAGGTACAACTCCACATTCACTGTTGGGGTCCTTTTGCCCCAGCAGGCAGCAGCATTCTTGGGCTGTGCCTGTCAAGTCAAGATGACAGAAGCCTAGATATCTGCTTGATTTAGTTCCCTGGTTTCATCTTGAAAGAAGGGACTGGTATTTCCCCAGGAGACTAAAACTTGCAAACATCTCCAAAGTGGTTCAGTTGGTCCCTCCTTTTCCTGCCTGGCTTCACTAAGGAAAAACACCAATAGAGCATTCTCTTCCTAAAATTTCCGGCAAAGAAACTGCCCTCTTAAGGAATCTATAAGCTTCTCTAGGTGTTTATAATATGTTCACTAGCTGAGTTTTGTAATCTTTTAATTACTGGGCAGATAATGGATCTGTTGATTATTTTTGGAACTAATGTGGATGCTACTGACTTACTAACTCAGTTTGGGGCTTCAGCTTAAAATCTGAGCCAATACAAAAGAGTTCAAGTCCACATTCTTTTTCAAATAGAATCTGTTGGGGAAAGATGTTTCTAAATGACATTGGTGGCATATCTTGCTAACCATTTGAAGCAAAAATAGTTGATCTCTACTTGAGTACCACATATAAAAACAAATCTGAGATGGATTAAAGATTAAAATGAGAAAAGTACTAGTAAAACCAGATACTGTCATCTTGGTCTGGAACAAGCCTTTCTAAATTTGATGGCAAAGCTAAGAAACAAAAAGGAAAAGAATGTCCAATTAGCATTTGGAACAATTAAAAATTTCCACATAGCATTCACACAACACAAAAGACAAATTTTACAGTGGAGAAATGATTTGCAAAAAAGGGTTACTATTTTCAATATATGATGAGATATCATTAAGAAAAATGTAAGTATGAGAAAAATGAGGAAACTTAGAAATAGGCAACTCAAAAGAGAAGAAATGCAATTGCTCAATAAACGAATATAATTACATGTTTACTCTTACAAATAATTCACTTTTTGGTCTGCTTGGAATGCTTTCCCCCTTTTTTTCCCACAATTTTTATAAACCTGATTCCTTTTCACTAGGATCTTTAGTCTAATGTCCCTCAAATCCGTAACTCCATATGTCACTTCTTTCTTGCCTCTATTTGAATATAAACTTTTTGAGGTCAGATACCTAATCTATGCCTTCCCCCCCACCCCCCCGGGCATATTTAGTGCTTGGCCATAGTAGACTGTCAAATATTTGTTGAATAATTGTGTGAATAAATGAATTGATAGAAAGTAAATTGAAACAATTACATAGAGTATTTTCCTATTGTATTAAGAAAGGTTAAAAAATAAAAATACTTAGCATGAGTGAAATAGTATATTCTCATTCTTGGAAGTAAAAATTAGCATAGTATTTCTGTAGGAAAATTTGGCAAGTTCACTCAAATTTTAAAATGTGCACCTCTTTGAGTAATTTAATGCTTGGAAGTTTATCCTAAGAAAATTATTGAACAAATGTACAGAGATACATTTGGCTGTATAACAAAGTATTATTTACGATAGGGAAAAATTACTAGGAAATGAGGTGTTCATTGATAATTAGGAAATTGGTATTTTGTAAAACATTCAAACAACCAAATATTACTTAGTTGTTAAAAATGATGTTATACTACATTTATTGACATAAAAAGGTATTTGTGATATAGGACAAAAAAATACTGAGCACGAGTTATTTTGATAACTACTTAGTATGAAAGAGGTTTTTAAAAAGATCATAATTTCCTTTTCCAAAGTTATGTAATGAGTCGAATAAAAATAAAACAGATGAAGTAATTTCTTTGTACATTCCTTTTCCTTCTCATTTGCTTTTCTGTTTTTTTCTTCCTCCTTCTTACTGCCACCTAGTGGATGAGGATTGGTTTGCTTTTTTATTCAAGACACGGTTTATTTTTTCCCCAAAGGTAGCTCTTTCTATCTAAGGATTTAAAAAAAAGTCACCAGTGGTTTGCTAGTAAACATTTCACACCCAGCTATCCAAAGACATTGTGTACCTAAGTACACATTCATAAGCTTCTAATAAGCTTTACTTATACAGGATGCACACAATTTATGTGGAGGTAGCACATATTTTACAAATAATAAGAAAACAGATAATACTCTTTATTTAAATTATAAAGAGCTAATTGGTTATAACAAGCTGTTTTTGTTGCTTTTTGCTGAACTTCTGTATCTGTAGCAATCCTGTGGTTGCAGTTCAACCATGATTTGACACGTGGAGCTGTATGCCAATTATTATCCCTTTCCCAAATATCATTAAATCTGACAAGTGATCTACCGTTTGACTATTTCTCACCAATGTACAAATTATATTCATTAAACTCAAACCTCTTTCAGCTTTAGCACTAAATCAAACCCTTCTTTATAGTGCTTGTAAGTTTCTGTTATGCAAATATTCCCACGATGGTTGATTTCAATCTGCCAGTGTGAACACACACAACCTGATTTGGGGACAGATGCACAGTAGCACTCCATTATGTAGTATTTTCACTTTACAGATGTGATAGACATAATAGTTTCAAAGCATAGATAATGGTAAAACGTAATAAATGTAGCAAAATAAATATGGAGTGATGTTTAACATGTATATTTAACTTTATTTTTAATATAGTTTGTTTAATTGTAAGTTTATATAACTTAACTATTAAAACTGGCTTGCAAAATTGAAAATTTAACAGTTGTCTTTGACAATCTTGTATGAGCAAACTCCACACACCACTGAATATAGCTATTATCTTTGCTTTTTGAGTTGTCTTTATTGTTCTGGGGAAGCTACAGAGCCAAGAAAGAGACCATTCTTTGAGTTCTAATTTGTATCTGAGCAGGATATTATGGCATGTTTTATTGTTATCTGCCATTAGTACATGTTAAGGAAGAGTAATCCCATGATGTAATCGTACTCTTCCTTAAGATGTGTGTTTTAAGCTTTTGAGCATCTTGTTAAATAAAAGGATAAACATGTAAAATATATATGCAAAGTTCCAAATAATTGAGCAAAATTATCATACAATTACCTTGACTCTTAGAGATACTTTTATAAAATAATCCTTTTATCTTTTAATGTGCTTCCTCATATTGTCTCATTTGACCTTCCTACAAATCTGTAAGGGGCATATTATTATTTTCATCTTACAGGTTAGGAAATGGGGAGACAGAGAGGTAAAGTGACTTGACTAAGTCAAGAGAGATTAGGAAATTGTATTAGGAATGATAATAACGGCAGCAACAGAATCACTACAGAAAATGTTGACAAAGTACCCAGGATATGCTAAGCACTATTCTACATACACTGCAGTTATTGTTTCATTGAATCTCATGAACAATACCATACAGCTCCACTTTTCAAGTAAGAAACCCAGACCAGAGAAATAGAGCAATTTGTTCAAAGTGGGGACACTGGGGTTCAAAGCCAGGTGCGTCTGATTCCAGAACCTAACTGCAAGAGGGGTTATAATCTCCTGACTCTCATTATTAATCTGGATTTCCACTATATCCTGCAATTCACAGGTGCAGGTCTAGAAATGGAGTTTAATAGTTTATCCATTCTTTAGGCAAGCATAATTTATTGCTTGAATATTGTAAACATAGTTCCAGAAAAATATATACTACATTTTTCCTGAAACAAGATTGTTTTTCCTTTTTATTTCTCAAAATTTTTGTTATTTTTAGAGGCTATTGAGGATTTTTAGTGTCTTTCCTTTAAATGAACAAACAAATTATGATGAATGCCTCATGTACTTTTTTTCTCAATATGTGGTAGAAATAATACTGACAGTGTAACTCTGGTATTTCTAAAACATAGATGCTGTTTTTTGTTTTTGTGTTTCTCACTGGGGACATACTATCTTTTTTTTCCTTTCTCTAACACTTCCTTGACACTTTCCTGACACTTTCTACCTATCTTCTCACCCCTAATCTTACCTCAGAGTCTTCTCATCCAACATTTATGCATGAGAGTGTGAGCTCTTAACATTTTAGTATATATAGGAAAAATCCACCATAACTATTCTTCTTTTCCTTTTTCTTTCTTTTTTCTTTTTTTTGAAATGGAGTCTTGCTCTGCACAGGCTGGAGTGCAGTGACACGATCTCAGCTCACTGCAACCTCTGGCTCCCAGGTTCAAAGGATTCTCTGCTTTAGCCTCCCAAGTAGCTGGGATTACAGGCACGTGCCACCATGCCCAGCTAACTTTTGAATTTTTAGTAGAGACGTGGTTTTGCAATATAAACCAGGCCGATCTTGAACTCCTGACCTCAGATAATCTGCCCGCCTTAATCTCTCAAAGTGCTGGGATTACAGGTGTGAGCCACCCACACCTGGCCAACTATTCTTTTTTAAATTGTATATATTTAAGGTGCACAACATGCTTTTTTTGTTTTTATATTTTAGGTTCAAGAGTACAGGTGCAGGTTTGTTATACAGATGAATTGCTTATCATGCAGGTTTGGTGCACCTATTATGTCATCGCCCAGGTATTAAGTATAGTAGCTGATGGGTAGTTTTCAGTCCTCTCCCACCTCTCACGCTCCACCTTCAAGTAGGCCCTTGTAGCTGTTGTTCCCATTTTTGTGTCCATGTGTTCTCAAACGACATGACATTTTGAGAAATATATATATGTAGTGAAATGATTACTACAGCCAACAAATGATCATTTATCACTTTACATAGTTACCTTTTGTTCTGGTGGTAAGAACACCTAAAATCTACTCTCTTCACACTTTCCATTATACAATAAAATATTATTGACTATAGTTCTCGTGCTGTACATTATCTCTAGACTTACTCTTCTTACATGAATGCAAACTGGCACCCTTTGACCGGCATCTCCCCATTGCCCCCTCCACCCAGGCTCTGGTAACTACCATTCTACTCTCTCCTTCTATGTATTTGATTTTTTTTAGATTTCACCTGAATGTGAGATCATGCAGTGTCTTTCTTAATTTCTTTTTGTTTGTTTTTGAGAGGAAGTCTGTTGCCCTGCAATCGCTTGAACGGCTTACTGCAGCCTCCGCCTCCTGGGTTCAAGCGATTTTCCCGCTTCAGCCTTCTGAGTAGCTGGGAGTACAGGCATGTGCCACCATACCAGCTATTTTTTTTTTTTTTTTTTGTATTTTTAGTAGATACAGGGTTTCACCATGTTGGCTAGGATGGTCTCATCTCCGGACCTCGTTATCCGCCCACCTCAGCCTCCCAAAATGCTGGGATTATAGGCGTGAGCCACCACACCCGGTCCATGCAGTATTTTTCTTTTCTGTGCCTGGCTTATTTCATTTAGCATAATGTCCACCAAATTTATCCATGGTTTTACAAATGGCAAGAGCTCCTTTTCAAAGGCCGAATAACATTCCATTATATATATACCACAATTTCGTTTTAAAAATTGATTTAATTAAATCAGTTAATCACTCATATGTCATAGAACACCAGAACTTATTCTTCTTATCTAACTAAAGCTTTGTACTCATTGACCAACCTCTCCCAGGCCCCTTCTCCTCCCTACCTGGCCCCTAGCCTCTGGTAACCCTTATTCTCTGTGCTTCTAAGAAGTCGACTTTTTAACTCACATAGGCATGAGATCATATAGTGTTTGTTTTTCTGTGAAAGCAAAGCACAATGTGTTTCAGTTAACATCATATGCATTAGATTCATTCATGTTGCCACAAATGATGGAATTCCATTATGGCTGAATAGTATTCACACGTGTGTGTATGTGTGTGTGTGTATGTTTATGTATATATACACACAGCATATTTTCTTTAATCATCTCTAGATGGGCATTTAGGTTGATTCCATATTTGGCTATTGTGAATAGTGCTGCTATAAACATAAGAATGCAGATATATTTTTAACATGATGATTTCATTTTTTTTGGATGTGTACTCAGTAATGAGATTGCTGGATCATATGGTAGTTTGGTTTTTGATTTTTCTGAGGAACCTCCATACTGTTTTCCACAATGGTGTACTAATTTATGCTCTCATCAACAGTGTAAGAGGTCTTTTCTCTGCATCCTCACCTACATTTATTTTTTGTCTTTTTGATGATAGCTATTTTCTTTCTTTTCTTTTTTTTTTCTTTTGAGACTGAGTTTCGCTCTTGTTGCCCAGGCTGAAGTGCAATGGTGTGGTCTCAGCTCACTGCAACCTCCTCCTCCCAGGTTCAAGCAATTCTCCTGCCTCAGCCTCCTGAGTAGCTAGGATTACATGCATGCACCACCACGCCTAGGGAATTTTATATTTTTAGTAGAGATGGAGTTTCTCCATGTTGTTCAGGCTGGTCTCAAACTCCCAACCTCCAGTGATCCTCCTGCCTTGGCCTCCCAAAGTGCTGGGATAATAGGTGTGAGCCACCGCACCAGCCCAATGATAGCTATTTTCTAACCATGTGAAATAATGTCTAATTTTGGTTTTGATTTGCATTTACCTGATGATTACTGATGTTGAGATTTTTTTTTTCATATATCTGCCTTTGAGAAATTATTATTCAGATCTTTGCCCATTTTAAAATCAGATGATGATGATAATGACTATTATTATTATTGTTATTTTGCTTTTGAGTTGCTTATATATTCTGGATATTAACACCTTATCCAAAGCATAATTTGCAAATACTTTCTCCCATTCTGTAGGTTGACTCTTCACTTTATTGATTGTGTCCTTTGCCGTGAAGAAAAAATCTTTTTAGTTAGATGTAATCTCATTTATGTATTTTTGTTTTTGTTGCCTGTGCTTTTCAGTTCTCATTAAATAATTTCTTGCCCAGTCTAAATTCATGAAGTGTTTCTCCTGTTTTCTTCTAGTAGTTGCATAATTTCACGTCTTACAATTAAGTCTTTCATTCATTTGGAGTTGATTTTTGTTATATGTGAGGGGTAGGAGTCTAGTTTCATTCTTTTGCATATATCACAATTTGTTTATTCATCCATTCACACTGAGGTTGTTTGTATATCTTGGTTATTCTGAGTAATACTGCAACGAAATGAACATGGGTACAGATATCACTATGAGGTGGTGGTTTCATTTTCTTTGGATATATATGCAGAAGATAGATTGTTGGGTCCTATGGTAGTTCTATTTTTTACACCATAACTATTCATTATAATAAATAATTAAAACTGATTTCTCATAACAAACAAACTTTATTATGCCACGTTCTTGTGGAGTTTCAGTTATTTATTCCTTTTGATCAGTTGTGAGTTATGTTTTGCTAATGTGCTAAATTTAATATTTTGCCACTTTGGGGATTGCATATTTTTGAACAAGTAGCCACCAAGTTGTAGAATTTTATCACAGCTTCATTATCCTCAGCTATGCATGTTTCTGTTTTGCATAATTCTAGAAAGAAGTTCTGTTTTTAGGTATTTGCTTCTGTGCAAGATGCACAGTCCAGAGTCTCTTACGACATTTGAAGGAGGGAGATGTTAATGGCGAGGACAGCCCTGTCTATTGTTCCCAAGCCTCCAGAGACTTCCAAGGCTTCCAGTCCTTACGCGATTGTGGGGAGAATCCCATTATTTGTTTGTGGAGAGGATTACATATGTTTAGTTTGCATTAATTGCAGAGCCTTGCCATTAGCATTACTCATATGGGACTCTTTCAGATAGATATTAATTTCCTTTTACGGAAATTAAACTTTTGACATTCTCTAGAGGTCTAATTATTAACTGGCTCTTTCCTGACTCTCTACTCTGCCAGAGATAGTTCTTTTGCCTTGTTGGCATTAAATCTTGACTCTTGAATTTTGACAAGGATTATTACCAGGTGTATGGGGGTTTAATAAACATTTCATAGTTTGTGAAAATAAAGAAACTAGCTATAGGGATTTTATTGACATTGTGCAAACATCCCAATTTTTCAGTTTTTTTAGGCAGTTGAAGTCACATAAACATTTCTTTCTTTCTTTCTCTTTCTTTCTTTCTTTCTTTCTTTCTTTCTTATAAATATAAAGGCAGAAAAAAAAGAATTTAGAATATATGATAGACTGATGGACTGATACTTTATAGATTCAGAAAAATGCAGAACTATTTCTGTTTATATTTTAAACTCAAGCAAGATTTTAGTACCTAATGGTCATCACTATGTCAACAATTTAATTCCTTTTTCATAGAATTAAATTTGCCAGTGGATATTGATGTCTTACCCTGTATCCTTCTTTTTCTCCTCTCTCCATCCCTTCATTTCTCCTCCCTCCTTCCCTCCCGTCCCGCCGGCCCGCCCGTCCCGCGCTCCGGCCCCGGCCCCCGCGGCCGGGCCCGCCGCGCCCCG
>CAUYQU010052959.1:0-34010 GCA_963574635.1 Cheracebus regulus | reverse complement strand
CACCATATTGATGCCGAACTTAGTGCGGACACCCGATCGGCATAGCGCACTACAGCCCAGAACTCCTGGACTCAAGAGATCCTCCAGCCTCAGCCTCCCGAATAGCTGGGACTACAGGCACGCGCCACCGCGCCCGGCTCTAGCAGTCTTAAGGTCTGTGTTGATGTTGATGCTGGTCGGCTGTGCCTGAATTCCAAAAGGGAGGAGGACATATTAAGGCATGAATGACTCCCTCTTTCCGTCATGGCCTGAACTAGTTTTTTGGGTTAACTTTGGAATGCCCTTGGCTGAGAGGGGTCCATTCAGATAGCTGGAGGATCTTTGAATTTTATTATTTGTTTGCAAAATAAAATATACTTTTATAAATGGAAGGAGTATGGGTTGGATTCAAAGAGGATGAGAGGAAGGGAGGAGAGAAGTGGGGGAGGCAAGCATGAATTCTGGCAAAGTGCTCTAATCTACCCTTGATAGATGCCATTATTTGGAGGAAGCAAAAGAGAAACCAATCACATGCAATTTCCTTCCAATTCAAAAAATTGGATTTATAGAAAACTTGGATATGGGCCAGCCTAGGGCCAGAATAAGCTTTCAGAATTGTAGTTAAGGCTGTCATCAGAGCTATGAGTAAAAGCAACACAATGGCTCAATTCAAATATTTAAAAAAGTAGAAAGAATTCTGATCCCATTATATAATGTTAGCATTACCCAAAATTTCAATTCACAAAGGCTCATAGGATAATTCCCCTCTGTGGTATTTGTCAGAGTCTCTCTTCTCATGACATCTATTTTCTTCTTTCTTGTTAGAGCAATACCATTCTTTTCAGCCTTGTTTTTTTTTCTCCTCATTTTAGGTCTCAGCTTTTTTTCTGCCTAGCTCAACATTGATGCCGGCTCACTTTTCAGGGAAACAAATTATTTCAATATATGTATGAACTTGTTAGACCAAGACCCCAGGAATTCTGCTTGTTATCAGAAAGAGAATTCCAGCCTACAGCTGTGACTTGAAAATGTAAACATCCTTGTATGTTTACATGGCAGAACTAAAAGGCAGAGGTGAGATTTCTGACACAAACGAGCTTCCAGAAAGGCAGTATAGGATGATAAGTGAGATGCAGACTCTGGACCCAGACTGCATGGATTTAACATTTAATAAAATTATGACTTATTCTGTGTGGGATGTTGCAAGCTCTGAAATTATATGTACTCATTTTATCATCTGTAAAATGTGGATGATGTTATTAGCTACCTCATAGAATTGTTGTGAGGATTAAAGGTAAATATCACCAAATCCCAACTACTTATCATCTCCATTAATACCTATCAATGGTGTCTAAGCTATCATCATCTCTTTATAGGTTACAATCTCCTCACTAGTCTCTTTGTCTCTACCTTTGTCTCCAAGGCTGGAGTGCAGTGGTGTGACCTAGGCTCACTGCAACCTCCACTTCCTGGGTTCAAGCAATTCTCTGCCTCACCCTCCGGAGTAGCTGGGATTACAGGCACCTGTCATCATGCCTGGCTAATTTTTGTATTTTTAGTAGAGATGGGGTTTCACCATATTGGCCAGGCTGGTCTCGAACTCCTGACCTTGTGATCTGCCCACCTTGGCCTCCCAAAGTGATGGAATTACAGGCATGAACCACCGCACCTGGCCCAGATGTATGCTTTTGTAATGTAGATCAGATGTCATCTTTCTGCTCACCACCCTGCAAAAGCTCTCCATCTCATTTACCAGAAAGACAAAGTCTTCACAATGGCCTTATAGGGTCTTATAGACCCTACATGACCAGGCCTTTCATGATCTCTCTGACCTTATCTCCTGTGGGCTTTCCCTTGTCTCACCTATTCCATTCACACTGGCCTCCTTGCTGTCTTCGAACACACCGGCTGTTCTTCTGCCTTAGGGTATTTGCTCTGGCTGTTTTCTCTGCTTAGAATGGTATTTATTCAGATATCTCCATGATTCACTCCATTTTCCCCTCCCTTCCCTTTTCGACAGGTTTATTGAGACAGAATGTACATGTCATAAAATTCACCTGTTTTAAATTCACCTATACACTTCAGGCCTGGAGCAGTGACTCACACCTGTAATCCCAGCACTTTGGGAGGTCAAGGTGAGTGGATCACTTGAGGCCAGGAACTCAAGACCAGCCTGGCCAACATGGTGAAACCCCATATCTACTAAAAATACAAAAATTAGCCAGGCGTGATGGCACGCATCTGTAATCCCATTTACTTGGGAGGCTGAAGCAGGAGGATCACTTGAACCCAGGAGGCAGAGGTTGCAGTGAGTGGAGATCATGTCACTGCTTCCAGCCCGGGTGACAGAGTGAGACTGTGTCTCAAAAATAAATAAATAAATAAAAATAAATAAATACACACTTCAGTGGTTTGTAGCATATTTACAGTGGTGCATTTATCACCACAAACAATTTTAGAAGATCTTCATCACCTCAAAAAGAACCCTTGTACACTTTAGCTAGCATTCTTCACTTCTCCTCTCTCTCCTAGCATTTAGCGTGTTTTCAAGGTTCATTCATGTTGTAGCATGTATCAGTACTTCATTTCTTTTTATGATTTAATAATATTCCTTGTATGGATCTATACCATATTTTGTCTATCCATTCATTCCTTGATGGATGCTGGAGTTTCCACTTTTTGGCTATTATAAATAATGCTGCTATGAACATTTATGTATAGGTTTTTGTGTTAACATATTTTCTGTTGTCTTGGTTATAGACCTAGTCGTGGAGTTGCAGGGTCATATGGTAATCTAACGTTCATCATTTTTCGGGGGGGGGTGAAGTCTCATTCTGTCTCCAGACCTGAGTTCAGTGGAGTGATCTCAGCTCACTGCAATCTCCACCTCCTGGGTTCAAGTGATTCTCCTGCCGCAGCCTCCCGAGTAGCTGGGACTGCAGGTGTGCACCACCATGCCAGGCTAATTTTTTGTATTTTAGTAGAGATGGGGTTTTACCATATTGGCCAGGATGGTCTTGGTCTCCTAACCTCGTGATCCACCTGCCTCGGCCTCCCAAAGGGCTGGGATTGCAGGCATGAGCCACCGCGCCCAGCCAATCTATCTTTAATCTTTTGAGAAACTGCCAAATTGTTTTCCAGAGTGGTTGTACTATTTTACATCTCTGCCAGCAATATAAGAGGGTTCCAATTTCTCCACATCCTCTGTTGTACTTATTTCATTCTAGCCACTGTGGTGAATGTGCAGTAGGTTTTGATTTGCATTTCCCTAATAATTAATGATGTTGAACATTTTTTTATCTGCTTATTGGCCCTTTATATGCCTCCTTTGGAGAAATGTCTATTCAAATTCTTTGCCCATTTTAGATTCTGTGATTGTCTTCTTATTATTGAGTTGTAAGAGTTCTTTATATGTTCTGGAAACAAGACCCTTATATATTTGATTTGGAGGTATTTTCTTCCAATCTATGCATCCTTTCACTTTCTTGATGGTGTCCTTTAAAAGACAAAAGTTTTAAATTTTGATCAAGTCCAGTTTATTAATGTTTTATTGCATGAGCTTTTGGTGTTATATCTAAGAAATCATTACCCAAGCCAGGTTTGTGAAGATTTATACCTACATTTCCTTCTAAGGATTTTATAATTTTGGTTCTTTTATTCAAATTTATGATTAATTTTGAGTTAATCTTTTGTGTATGATGTGAGATAGAGGTCCAAATTTCTACTTTTGCATGTGAATATACAGTAGTCCTAGCACCATTTGTTGAAAAGGCTGTTTTACCCACATTAAATTATTTTGGCACCTTTGTCAAAAATCAGTTAACTGTAAGTGCAAGAATTTATTTCTGGGCTCAGTTCTATTCCATTTATTTATTTATCTATCCTTATGCCACACTGTCTTGATTACTGTAGCTTTATAGTAATTATGAATTCTCTAAGTCTGTTATTTTCTAAGATTATTTTTGCTATTCTGGCTCCTTTGCATTGCCATATAAATTTTAGCATCAATTTATCAATTTTTGTAAAAAGAAAGCTGTGATTTTTATAGGAATTGTACTAAATCTATATATTGATTTTGGAAGAATCGCCGTCTTAACAACATTAAGTTTTCCAATCTATGAACATGGAAATGTCTTTCTATTTACGTAGGTCACCTTTAATTACTTTCAACATTTTTGTAGCATTCATTGTTCAAGTTTTCTACTGCTAAACTTATTAATAAATACTGTATTTTATTCTTTTTGGTGCTATTGCCAATGGATATGATTTCTTAATTTCATCTGTGGACTGTTTATTGCTAGCATATAGAAATACAATTTACTTTTGTGTATAAATATTATAGCCTTAAACATTGTTGCACTCACTTATTGGTTCTAGTAGTTTTTTTATGTGGATTTCTTAGAATTTTTCCGTGTATAAGATTACGCCACTTACAAATAAAAAATGTTTTCTTCTTTTTTTCCAGTATGGATTTCCTTTACTTCTTTTTCTGGCTTAATTGTCCTGGTTAGAACCCCCAGTACCATGTGGAATGGAAGTGGTGAGAATGGACATCTTTCATCTTTTTTTTTTTTTTCTGAGACAAAGTCTCACTCTGTTGCCAAGCTTTTTTTTTTTTTTTTTTTTCTGAGACAAAGTCTCACTCTGTTGCCAAGCTGGAGTGTGATCTCAGCTCACTGCAACCTCCACCTCCCAGGTTCAAGCAATTCTCCTGCCTCAGCTTCCCAAGTAGCTGGGCCTACAGGCATGCACCACCATGCCCAGTTAATTTTTGTATTTTTAGTAGAGATGGGGTTTCACTATGTTGGCCAGGCTGGTTTTGAACTCTTGACCTTGTGATCCAGCCACCTCGGCCTCCCAGAATGTTGGGATTACAGGCGTGAGCCACTGCACCTGGCCTATTCTTTTATCAAGTTTGGTATTAGCTGTGGGTTTTTAGTAGATGCCTTTTATCAGGTTGAGTAAGTTCTTTTATATTCCTAGTTGCTTGAGTATTTTTATCACAAATGAATGTTGCCTCGCTCTCTTCTTGTCTTAGCTGAAATGCTGCATTCTCAGAAAGGTCCACTTTGGGCTCTCTATTTCAAGTACAATCTGCTTCCACCTACCCATACCCTTCACCTTACTCTATTTTGCTTTTTTTCATCCTAGCTGTAATCATCTTCTAATATACCAACAATTGTACTTATATATTTATTTTTTACTATGTCCTTTTGCCAAAATATATGGTCTACAAAGCCAGGCATCATTTTCTGGTTTTGTTTGTTTTAACTGATGTATCCCATATGTCTTGAGTGATGCACATAGCAGGAGTTCAATAAATATTTGTTGAGTAAATATATTAATATAAAATGTTTAGAACAGCATTTTTCAAAGAGTAACTGTGGCTGTGAGGGTGATCTGGCCGTAACGTCTGTCACTCCATTGATCACCAGGGTTGATCTGGCTGATCTGGCTGGCTAGGTGGGTGTCTTCTTCCCTCCCTGTTCCATGTGCATCCCTCCTGAAGCTGTGTACTTAGATGAAGAAGATGACCTTTCCTGATAGCGGAGGACCATTATTTGGTCAGGGGAAGATGAGAAGCTGCACTCCCCTGCTAGAATCTCTAACCAAGCTCTCAAGTAGTAACTGCTATATAATTCTTTTTTCCTGCAGTGAGAAAGCAATTCAAAATAGTGCTAAAATCTTCTTATTATCCAGATCCATAGATCCTTGCCAAACATGCTTTTAAGCTTCCTGAATGCTTTTTTCATTCACCATTAGGTATAAGAAATTTCTCTTAACCATTGGGAGCTTTAGTTTCATTATTCATAAAATAAAGAAGTCCAAGTACAGTGGTTCATGCCTGTAATTCTAGCACTTTGGTATGCTGAGGCAGGCAGATCACTTGAGCCCAGGAGTTCAAGACCAGCCTGGGCAACATAGCCAGACCCTCGTCTCAAAGAAAAAAAAAAAAGGATAATAAAATAACATAATCTCCCTATTTACTTCATAGATGGCATCAAAGTGAAATGAAATAATGTATGTGATGTGTGATTCAAACTAGATGATAGAAGTTTCTGTCTCATATAATAATCTAGCACATTCAAGCCTCTCTGTTCTGTGAGGTGGCCCAGGCATCATGTTTCTTCCATCTTGTTGTTTCTCAATCTCCTAGAGTATTGCCTCTTGTATCACTTAGGTATTGATGCTTAACAAACTACCCCAAAACTTAATGACTTAAAATAAATTTTTTTTTCCCCTGGTGGTTTTTAGAATCAGTTATTTAGTCTGGGGTCAGCTGTATAGTCTCTTCTACTGGTCTCATCTGGGATCACTCATGCAGCTGGACTTATCTGGTGGCTTGACTGGGGCTGGATGGTCTAAATGGCCTACTTACTTGCTGGCTATCAACTAGGCATCTCTCTCCATGCGGTCTGTCATCATTAAGGAGGCTAGGCCGGGTGTTTTTATATGGCAGTGACATGGCAATCACAGAGTTTCAGGAGAGAAATAGTAGACGTTACAGGCACCCTCAGACCTGTTGAGAGCTCTACATACCTAGGTCAGCTGAGGTCTCAGTTATGACCACATTGCAGGCCAGCTTCTCCCTCTTCCCGATTCTGGCTTTCTCACTACCTTCCCCACATATCTCTTAAGAGCACCTCCAGTAAATAATTTGCCCACAACTCTCCATTTCAGAGCCTGTTTCCAGAGAACAAATTGAAGACATATTTGAAATTACACATGCACAAGGATAGTCTACAATAGCCGAGGATTGGAAACAACATAAATGGCCACAGAAGCAGACAGGTTAGATAGACTATGTGGCCTGTAAAGAGAATTATGGACCAACATGAAAAGATCTCTGAAAATAATACTTATGGTAAAAGATACTAAGTAAATAGCACTTACTTTGTACCAGGCATCGTTCAAAGATCTTTATGCGTAGGTGCTCTTGTCGGGCCCAGGTAAAGATGAGTAGAGAAAAGAATACGAAAGAGTCTACCAGGTAAATGAAATGGCATATTTGAAGGTTCAGAGGCAAGAGCACTCTTGGAATATTTTTAACACTGAAAAAATGATTATACAAGCATGAGTGTGAGTGAGAAAAAGACCAGAGATGAGGCTGAAGAGTTAAGATGGAACTAGAAGGATGAGGTCACATGACTGCATCTCAGGGGCCAACCAGGAGGTTGTTATTCTGATCCCAGGAAGAGACAATAATGGCTTGAACTAGGGCAGTGATGACAGGGAACAAATTCATGGAAATCCATAAGATCAAGTTAATCCAGTTTGGTAACTTAGATGTGTGAAAAGGAGAGGCAGGTTTGATTTTAAGTGTGTGCTAATGGTGGGGGTGCTCTTTGGTGTTAGGTTTAGACATACAAAGTTGAAGATCCCTAATAGACATCCAAGTCTATTAGGAGATGTCAGGAAGACAGTTGAGTATATAAGTATACAAGTTTTATAAGTATATAAGTTTTTAATTCAGTCCAAAATGGAGTTTGAGTTGGCAGTTTGTACATGTTATTTAAAGGCAGGGGACTAGATGAGCTCACTTAGGATATGAATATTGGTAGAGAAGGGAGGATTGTTTGATCAGTCATATAGTTACATACACACAGTTATACATAAATTAATAAAAATATATGAATAAAAGAAACTCTGTGAAACACCTACCTTTAAGGGAAAGATGAAACAGAAAGAGTACAGCAAAGATGACTGACGAGGAGTGTGGAGAAAATGGATACACAATCAGGTGAGAGAATGTGCCCTAGAAATCCAAAGATGAGCATGTTTAAGAGACCACTTGCTGTAGATATTTTCAAGGGAACTGAAAGCTGGCCCCTTGAGATTACTATTTAGAAGGTTACTTATGACCTCAACAAGAGCAGTTTTGGGTAGTGGAGACACACTCTGGTGTGATAGATTGAATAGTGAAAGTAGAGAGAAAAGGTATAGAATGAGGAAGAAAGAGAGAGAGGTAAGGAGAAGGGAGAGAAAAAAGGAAGGAACAGAGGAAGAAAGGAATGAAGGCAAATGAATAGAGTATGTGTGGAAAGTTGTCATTTAGAAAGCAGCACATAGTATTCAATAACAAATTCCCCATCTAAAATAATGTCTATGAAGATCATAGCTGTATGGTTTTGAGCAAGTTACTTAACCTCTGCTTTATTCAGAATCTATGAGCATTAAATACTTTAATATATTATGAAATGCCTATAATAGTGTCTGGTGCATACTAAGCACTCAAAAATGGAAATTCTTAAAATAAAATAGAAGCTATCATCATTATTTTTAGCATCATGGAACTATCATGAAGCACCACACTCTCAAAAGACAGGAAAGTGAGCCCAAACTTGAAATACATTTTTAAAATCTCATTAGTACCAAAAACATGTAGATAAATAAATATTAGAGAAGAGCCGCAAGGGTAAGAATTTGTGTCCTTATTACTTGTTGCTATTTGTCATCCTAATTACCATCAATGCTGTTTAACAGGTAGCCTGATATCTTAGGGAAGCAGGGCGACTGAATTTCTAACTAGAAGTGAAATAAATGTTCACTCCTGGGAGGTGTTATTTCTTTCGGCTCCAAGGAACCAGCTGGTGATATAAAAACAGTTAATTGGATTTTTCCACTTCCCTCAGAAAAAGCTTCTAAAAGAACTTACTCTCTTTTTATATGCGAACATTTTATTCACAAAAATCTTCTTTTAGTATCCATCTATTCAAGACTTTAAGAAAAATTTGGTACTCCATCTACTGGATCCCCATGGGCCATTTTGACCAGAATGAATCCCAATGATTATCAAATGATTTTTCTTGTTGGAAGGGAGGCAAAGGCTTTTAAGAAAGTCAATACAAATTTTTTTTTTTCAAAAAGGAAATAAATGTTAAAGCAATTAATGGTTCTGTGAACTATAGTCTTTACTCAGAAAAAAAGTCCGTTATAATAACTCTATTTACATTTGTGATGTCCAACACAACAGACACATATGGGTATTGGGCACTTGAACTATGGCTAATGGAGCTGAGAAGCTACATTTAAAATTTTATTTAATTTTCATTCACTGAAAAACTTATACTTGATTGAGTTATTTGAAAATTTTAAGTAAGTTTTGAACAACTTGGGCATGTGAATCTACTTTTCCTTTCTTTTTTGTCCTAGCAGGCATTTATTTATTCAAAATTGTATATATTTAGTATACAAAGTGATCTTTTGATATACATATACATAGTGAAATAACTACTGTAGTCAAGCAAATTATCCATCACTTCAAATAATTATCTTTTAAATTTGCTAGAAGCTATTCTCATAGCAAGATTTCAGTATACTATACGATATTATTAACTATGGCCCCCATGCTATACATTAGATCTCTAGACTTATTTATCCTATGTAACTACAAGTTTGTACCCCTTAACCTACATCTGCCCATTTTCTCCCCATCTCCACCCTTGGTAAACACCATTCTGCTCTCTGTTTCTATATATTTGACTTTTTAAAGATTTCACATATAAGTGAGATTATGCAGTACATTTCTTTCTGTGTCTGGCTTATTTTACTTAACATAATATCTTCCAGGCTCACCCATGTTGCAAACAACAGGATCTCCTTCATTAGTAAAGGTTAATAATATTTCATTTTGTATAAATGCCACAATTTGTTTTGCTTATGAGTCTAACTTTATAGGTTTTTAGCAAAAATGCTTAAAATGATAATATTTAAAATGAATAAGTCAAAGCATATTTTATTTATGTAGCATACATTTAAAATTATAATTTAGTGAGTATGACATAAAATCTAAGACAGCCACTATAAGGGTAGAATTATTCTCAACTACACATATAGTTAATACGATTAACTAAATGGCTGTCATTTTAACTTAATATTGCTGGACATTTAAAAAAATGTTCTTTTTTATATGATTTACATTTTTTTTTTGAGATAGAGTCTCACTGCAACACCCAGGTTGGAGTGCAATGGCCCAATCTCAGCTCACTGCGACCTCCATTTCCCAAGTTCAAGCAATTCTCCTGCCTCGGCATCCTGAGTAGCTGGGACTACAGGCTCGCGCCACCATGTCTGGTTAATTTCTGTGTTTTTAGTAGAGATGGGGGTTTCACCATATTGGCCAGGTTATTCTCCAACTCCTGACCTCAAGTGATCTGCCCGCCTTGGCCTCCCAAAGTACTGGGATTGCATGCATGAGCCACCACGCCTGGCCAATTTACATTCTTTACCTATTTGCCCCCTATTCTTTTTATTTACTTTTGGAGATTTAATATTTCCAGGTGACTCATTTGGATTTTGTTCTTTGTCTTAGAAAATTAAAATAAAAGCAACCACGTGGTCAGCTTCACTACTGCATGACTGACTGAAGGTGATTTAAAATTAGTTCGTGGGATACTCATAGTTTGCTAAGAAACAGAATTGACAATCACATGAACCTTTTGCTTTGTTTTCATTCATTTATCTATTTTCTTGCAGTAAGTAATTAATATTTGAATATTAAATACATCAAGGACCATTATACATTTCTTTATTAATATTTGAACTAATCTTGTAACATTGATTTCAATGGTAATTATATTTTCTTGAGACTGTATCTGATATATTTTTCATAAAAGAATAACCTTTGTAAGGTGAGAGTAAAAAACTTTAAAAGATACAAAAGTAATAGATTATTTTTGCCTTGGTTTCATTTTCAAGTCTCTTAATAATTATGACTATTGCAACTGTTGGGGGAATACAGTATGCATAATATGGGAGTCATAATGTGTTCAAATAGTTGAGTAGCCCTACAATAAAAATAAGAACAAAACAGAAAGCAGTCTAGAAATTATAACTGATAATTTTCAGAACTACAAAGGTAAAAGTCTTAACATTCTCTCATCAAATGACTTTAAATTTCCTAACTTCACTTAATCTGTCTCTTTACATGAAGATATGAATAACAGTACTTATAGGTTATTGTGATAATACAGTGAATATTGCATGCAAAATTGCCTGACCCAGTTCTTATCACAGAAAGTGTATTTAATAAGGATTTTTCTTTTCTTTTCTTTTTTTAAACAAACTGTAGAAATATTCCTTTTAATGGCTTCTCTACATTTTCTAGCCATCAGACAGGGACTATTTCTACTACTTTGCCTATCTTTTATTTTCTTTTTCTTTTTAAAAAATATTTTTATATTAATAGTTTTTAAGGTACAAGTGATTTTTGGTTACATGGATGAATTGTATAGCGGTGAAGTCTGAGATTTTATTGCACCCGTCATCCAAGTAATATACATTGCACCCAATGTGAAGTTTTTAATCCCTCACCTCACCTCCCTTCATCCTCCTTCTGAGCCTCTAAAGTCCATTACACTACTCTGTATGCCTTTGTGTAGCCACAGCTTAAGCTCCCAGTTGTAAGTGAGAACATATGGGATTTAGTTTTCCATTCCTGAGTTACTTCACTTGGAATAGTGGCCTCCAGTTCCATCCGAGTTGCTGCAAAATACATTACTTTATTCTTTTTTTATGGCTGAGTAGTATTCCAATGTGTATATATAGCATATTTTCTTTATCCATTCATTAGTTAGTGAGCACTTAGGTTGATTTTGTATCTTTGCAATTGTGAACTGTGCTGCAATAAACATACATGTACAGGTGTCTTTTTGATATAATGAGTTTGTGTCCTTTGGGCAGATACCCAGTAGTGGGATTGCTGGATTGAATGGTAGATCTACTTGTGGTTCTTTAAGAAAATCTTCATATTGTTTTTCTTAGATGTTGTACTAATTTATATTCCCACCAGCAGTGTATAAGCATTCCACTTTTACTACATCCACACTAAGATCTATTGTTTTTTGAGTTTTTAATAATGGCCATTCTTGAAGGGGTAAGGTGGTATCTCATTGTGGTTTTAATTTGCATTTCCCTGATACTTTGTAATGTTGAGCCTTTTTTCATATGCTTGTTGGTCATTTGTATATCTTGCTTTGAGAAGATATACAAAAATAGTCATGTAATTTGCCCACTTTTTGATGGAATTATTTTTTTTTCTTGCTGATTTGTTTGAGTTCCTTGTAGATTTTGGATATTAGTCCTTTGTCAGTTGTGTAGTTTGCAAATACTTTCTTCCATTCTATGGATTATTCATTTACTCTGATAATTATTTCTTTTGCAGCACAGAAGCTTTTTACTTTAACTTGGTCCCATTTATTTATTTTTATTTTTGTTGCATTTGCTTTTGGGGTCTTAGTCATGAATTTTTTTTTGCCTAGGCCAATGTCCAGAAAAGTTTTTCCAAGCTTGTCTTCTAGAATTTTTATGGTTTCAGTTCTTAGATTTAAATCTTTGAGCCATCTTGAGTTGATTTTTGTATAAGGTAGAGAGATAGAGATCCAGTTTCATTCTTCTACATGTGGCTAGCCAGCACCATTTATTAAATATGGTTTCCTTTCCCCAATTTATCATTTTTTTGTGTGTGTTGTTTGTTTGTTTGATTTTTGCTTTGCCCAAGATCAGTTGATTGTAGGTATTGAGTTCTTGTCAGCTTGGTTGTTGGTGGTGTATAACAGTGCTACTGATTTGTGCACACTGATTTTTTAACCTAAGACTTTACTGAATTTATTAATCAAATCTAGGAGTCTTTTGGGGGGAGTTCTTCATGTTGAAATGAAACAATGCTAAATAGCAGTGTGAAAGCATTTAAAAAGTATAAAACTCATTGGCAAAGAAGACAAAAAAGAGAATACTTTATTACTATAACAGTGGTGGGTAAATGTATTATAATCCTACTATAGAAATTAAAAGTCAAAAATATTAAAAACAACTATAACTAAAAAATGTTAATGGATATATACTATAAGAAGTTGCAAATTATGACTCCAATAGCATATAACACAGGGGGAAGAGAAGTAGAAGCAGAGTGTTCTTGCATGCAAGGGAAATTAATTGTTATTAGCTTAAAATAGACTATCAAACTATAAGATATTTTATGTAAGTCCTTGGTGACCACAAAGAAAATACTTACAGAAGTTCACTAAAACAAAAAGAGAGAAAGGAACCCAAACATAGCAATATGAAAAAACAGCAAGAGGAAGAGGAACAAAAAACCCACAAACCAGGCACAGTGGCTCATGCCTGTAATCCCAGCACTTTGGTAGGCAGATGTGGGCTGATCACCTGAGGTCAGGAGTTCAAGACCAGCCTAGCCAACATGGTGAAACCCTGTCGCTACAAAAATAGACAAAAATTAGCCAGGCATGCTGCCTGGTGCCTGTAATCCCAGCTACTCAGGAGGCTCAGGCGGGAGAATTGCTTGAACCCAGGAGGCAGAGGTTGCAGTGAATCAAGATCCTGCTTTTGCACTCCAGCTTCGGCAACAGAGCAAGACTCTTTCAAAAAACAAACACACAAACAAACAAAAGAAACCCAAAAAAATAAACCACACGACAAACAGAAAACAGTTATCAATATGACAATAGTAAATACTTTCTTATCAGTAATTACTTTAAATATAAATGGACTAGACCCAAAAAAGAGACACAGAATGGCCAAATAGATTAACAAAAAGCTGCATCCAACTATATGCTACTTACAAAAGACTCTTTCAATTCATGAACAAACCAACTGAAAATGAAGGAGTAGAAAAAGTTATTCTATGCAAATAGTAACCAAGAGAAAGCAGAAATGGCTATTCTTCTGTCAAAGTAGACTTTAAGTCAAAAACTGTCTCTAGAGACAAGAAGGTCATTACATAATGATAAAGGGTCAATTCAACAGGAAGATATAATAACTGCAAATATTTATGTACCCAACATCAGGACACATAAGCATATATAGCAAATATTGACAGATCGAAAGGAAAATTGACCGCAATGAAATACAGAAGGAGACTTCAATATAGATAGAGCACGCACACAGAAATCTAAAAAGAAACATTAGACCTGAGCGACAGTGTAGACCAAATGGACTTAGGCACATTTAAAAAACTATAGCAAAATATCTGGGAATTTGTCCTAAGAAAATATCAGAATACAGAGAAAGTTTTATGCAGGATAAAATTGATGGCAGCTCCATTTGTAATCAGGAAAATTTGAAAAAAACTTGTGCATACAATAGAGAAGTGTTTGGGTAAATTATAGAACATTATTTGTGTTGAATTATGAAATTGTTAAAAATATTTATGATGTTCACATAGCAATATGTAAAATGTTTATCACCCAATGCTAAATAAAAAAATGCAGAATACAAAATTTTATTTGTATTAACATTTCAACAAATTTTAAGTTATAGATACATAAAGACACAAACTGGAAAGGGACCTGAGAAAAGAATAGTTGAGTTGTTAGGCTAATGGAAATGTGTGCATGTTTCTTTATAAAAGGGGGGCATTGTTTCATATAATTACTATATAATAAACATTATAATTTATTATGATATTTATATAATAAGTAAATATATCATGGATCAGAAAAATAGGTTACAGTGAGCTAAAAAAAAACCTTTTTTTAACAACTAAAAATATTCCCAGAAAATAAAAATATTTGAGTTGAATTAAGAGTCTCCCCATGTATGTAATATAAGATGAAGATTCTTTTCCTTCTAAAAGTGTACCAAGGCCAAATGTTCTTCTTGGAGACACATAACCCAGACAGAATCTTACTTAGTATATGTTCTCTTGGTGGTTTTAGAGAAAAATAAATCTAAAAAGCATTTGGAAATGAAATGCTTTGATTGTTAGGAGTAAGACCAAGTTAAGACTGTCAGAAGCATTTGCAAATGTGTGAAGAGCTGCATTCCTCACAAAGAGAGGGAAAAAGGGATGTCACCAAGAAGATAATTTTGTGCTAATGTAGGTGACAGTGCTATGACGTGTCTCTCTTTTCCTGACCAGATTTTTCATTTTCCTTGTTCCAGTTCATTCTGACAATTATGTGCAGCCTAATTACTTTTTTTGGCATGGCTTTAATTGAGGCCCTTTATCCCCTATTCCTCACGTAAACTCAACATTACATAATTGTTTGCATTTTTCCTTTTTAACTCCTTCCAATAACTGCTTTTGTCGGTGAATTTCTGCTGCCTTTAAAGCAAAAGATATTTATTTTCTTATAATTTTAAAGCTAAGTAACCTTGTCTAAAATTAATCAGCAAGACTTGAAGTAGGATTATAAAAATGTTATTAGCATATGCAAATCATTAATCATTTCTATATTATAATGGATTCAATCCACACCACTTCATAAACCTGACTTTAGAGGAGAATTAAGTGATTTGGGGGACATAATTTGAATACTGAAGGATAGATTGTTTTAATATTTTAACCTTGGAATAATTTTTAAGTGATAGGCTTGCAGGTGCTGGCACTTATTCTTTCCTTATATTTACATAATGTGTAGGAATATTTTTTTCTTCACCAGTTACACTTAGCATTGCTCAAGCTAGAAGATTAATGTTTTAGAGGCAGTTTGGCTTAACATAAAAGAGAGTAAGTTTTGGAATCAGAGAATACTGGGTTCTAATCCAGTCTCTCCTGTGGAATGCTTTAGGGCAAGTTACTTAACCTCTTTGATCTTGTTTTCTCATCTTAAAAATATGAGTACTATCACATATCTCATTACATTGTGAGGAACATTAAATTAGCTAAAGTATGAAAACCACGTAGACTCTGTCAACACAGAGTTCTCAGTTAATAGTAGCTATACCAAGTATAGGACTCCACTGAGATTGTTACTCTGCTTTAACAACACATTGAGACACTGAAGAGCACCCAGGAAAGATAAATAAGCATCCTGAAGTAGAAAAATAGGTCATTCTCAAGCAAGTTTTAAAAAATAGAAGGAATTCAAATTATTTGAAATGGGTGTATGGCAATTGAGGGTATCATCTAATAGCCCTCTTCAAATACATGAGCAGGTGTTATGAAGACAAAAAGGAGTTTTCATGCCTTTTCAGTTGTATTCTGGATAAAGAAAAAATAAATTAACTATCTCAATGAGGGATTTATGCTCAACAAAATGGTCACTATTTTAACTGTAAAACCTTAGAATTAATCGATCTGCAGAATTTCCTGGATGGACATGGGTAATTGTCTGTACAGTGTTCATTTCCTTTTCCCTCCCTGCCTCCTTTTACTTTATTTTATTTTAATTTTTTTTGTTTTTTTTTGAGACAGGGTCTCACGTTGTCACTCAGGCTGTAAGGCAGTGGAGCGATTTTGGCTCACTGCAGCCTCAACCTCCTGGGCTCAAGAGATCCTGCCGCCTAAGCCCCCATGTAGCTGAGACTACAGGCGCGTACCACCATGCCTAGCTCCTTTTCTGTATTTTTTTTTGGTATAGACCAACTTTCATCATGTCGCCCAGGCTGGTCTCCTGCTGAGCTCAAGCGATTACATGTGTGAGCTACTGTGCTCAGCCTCCCCTTCTTAATGGCACCCAGAATCTTATATGCTTACCTATCCCTTGTCACAGAGCCCAAAAGTGTTTGGGAGGGAATCTCACTCTTTTCCTCATTCCAGGGGTGGATCCTAATTTCTTTAGATTAATGAACATATTCACCACATAGGTGGTTATGGGATTTAAGATGCCCAATCAAACTAAATTTCAAGCCTCTTATTTAAATTGCTGGGAAATACATTCTCTTTCTTCAGAATGGTTGGTGCAACATTCAGAGGTGAAGCCTTGAACTGCAGCAATCATTTCAGGATAATGGGGGAAGTTAGCCTAAAGGAGGAAGAGTAGAGAAACCAGAAGGAGTTAGGACCTTGACGACATTGCAGAACTGACCAGGTAAACCAACTGCAGCCCACTTGATCTTTGCATTTTCTGAGACATAAGCCCAAGTTTCTTCTAATGTTCAAGTTTATTTTCTCTTCTTGCAAGAGGGAGTCCCTAATGGACATATGGAGGTCCTCCATTCTGAAGTTTTGCCACATTTTCAAGTATGTTTGTGCTCCCACAGGATGGGCTACAAATATTCTCAGGGATAGTGGTTATGAGTTCTGCTTATTTGAGATCTCCTGCCACACCTAATGGCATGCCCTTTTGTGCAGTAAACCCTCCAGAAATGTTTGTTTACTGAGGATCACGGCTAGCTGGCCCATTGTCAAATCATATTGTATCTGTGATTCTCAGCAGGTGCACAGATTGGTTTTTAGGTTATCTTCAAATCCTTTTCCCATGCTGGGTTCACACTGTCACTATCTTTCAGACTGGGAAAATGGTTTCAGCAAATGAGTTTGCTGCCTTTCATTTAGCTCTGTGCCACTCCTGCATTAGCCGGAACCTAGACTGTCTGGAAAAAAATAAGAGGTTTTAGGGGAATTCTACTAAAACCATCACAGCAGTCATAGCTCATTTTTAGGAGGTGCTAAATATCCATGGAAATAAAACTTGCAACTCCCAGAACTCTTAGAAAATTAATATTTTAATTCAACTTTATGCATGGCTTTCTAGTGCAATATTACATAAAATGTAAAAACTGAATCATTAATTAATCTTCAAATAGCTCATGACATTAGCATTTAAACTACATCTATAGTAGGAAAAATTATATATGATATAAATGTGATTAGCTGAGTTTATCACATCCCATGGACTTCTAAAATCAGTCTTAGGCGAGTGTCAAATCCTACTGCATGTGATCCTACAATATCCTGCTATTCCCAGATATGTGAACATCCTCTCGTTGTTACATTTCTTCTACCCTGTCTTCTTATGAAGCTAAAGCCATGGCTTCCTTTTTCTTTTCCCAGATAAAAGCTTTTGACCAAAAGCTTTTGTAATTAATTTATGCATATATGTAATAATAATTTAGCAAACTCTTTGCCTCTCTGAATCTACTTTGGCATTACAAAAGCTATCTCCATCATTTCCCTTTTAAAAAGACACATATGCTGGGCACGGTGGCTCATGCCTATAATCCCAGCACTTTGGGAGGCCAAGGTGGGCAGATCACCTGAGGTCAGGAGTTCGAGACCAGCCTGACCAACATGGAGAAAACCTGTCTCTACTAAAAATACAAAATTAGCTGGGTGTGGTGGCATATGCCTGTAATCCTAGCTACTTGGGAGGCTGAGGCAGGAGAATTGCTTGAACCTGTGAGATGGAGGTTGCAGTGAGCCGAGATTGCACCATTGCACTCCACCCTGGGCAAGAAGAGCAGGACTCTGTCTCAAAAAAAAAAAAAAAAAAGACACACATTTTAAATCAGAATTCCATCCATCTTTGGCCCAATTCAGAGGTATGTAACTAATTTCAGGTGAAAGGTTATGGAACTCAGGACAGGTTACAAAAAATGTCCTGGTTTGCATGACTCATGGTATTAATAGAATTGATGTTCTTTATGTTTGCACAAAACAAATAAAGAACAAGGACCGACAAAGTGCAGTCTATTGCCAAGTTCCTGTACTTTTAGAGCCTTGTAAAGAGTGGGATATGTTCTCAGCATAGTGAAGATTCAAGGCCACTGAGAAAAACAAAACTATAAAATTCTGACAGTGATTTTTCCTCACGGTGTCTGCAATCCCTTTCCAAAGCTATCTGACAGTCTTCAGTAAGATACTGCATTGATTATTAAGTATTTTTTTCCTTTCTCCCCATTTGTAATGGCCTGCATGGTTTCCTAGCTATATGGTCCCTTCCCCCATACCAATTGCAGACTCCACTCTAAATAACAGGTGACACTTATTTAATGTTTACCATATGAAGCTCCTTTCTAGCTACTACATGTATTAACTTCATTTTTCTAACAATCCTAAGAAGAAGATACTATTCTTATCCCGAAGTTAGAGATGGGGAAATTGATGCACAGAAAAGTTAAATAATTTGTGCAACATCATACAGCTAGCAAGTGGTAGAACCAAGATTTGAATCCAGGCAGATGAACTCTAGGAGTCTGTACTCTTAACCATGGTGCTCCACAGTCTCACAGCTGACTTCCAGTTCTAAGATCAAACTGACCAGCAAATAAGAAAAATCTAAGGTCAGATCAGCTTCCTGTTGGCTTGCAGCTCAGACTTGATCTGCTTTGCCTTGGACCTCCGTTTTCATGATTGGGTCTGTATTTCAACATCACCTCTTGCTCTCTCAAGCCATAGCTCCTGCACAAGATAGCTATTCTTTTTATAAATTTATGTCTGGGATAGAATTCCCAAAACGCAAAGTTGTAGCTCCTGATCCTAGCTTGCTGAGCACTCTTTGCCTCCTTACCAACTTGTAGACTCTGCGGCTTGCTATAGCCTGTTGCCTGTCACCAGAACTCTCCATGCCTGACTTGGCCCAGTCTTTGGCCAGTTGTTAGCTGTCCGCCTCTCTTAAGGCTGTCAGACAGCTCTCTGGACTTCCTTCATGTCTGTATCAGGACTGCCCTGACATCTGGCTTGCCTAATGAGTGTGTATTGTTTATTGTTTTTTTACCCTCAAAACTGACCCAACCAGCCTCAGTTCTGACCCTTCTGGGTTTTTTTTTGTTTTTTTTTTGTGTTTTTTTGTCATTTCCCACTTATTTTCTTAGGGTGCTCTTCATCTGACTCCACCAAACTTTCCTCTCTTTACCTTTCCAGCTTTCGTACGGACCACATCATTTTCTGCCTTCTCTCTATTTTGCTTATTTTGTCAACTCTTCATAATATCACCTTCTTTGATTTCTCCTGCACACATCTTATTTTCCCTTTTTTACATTCCCTATTAATTGTTTCTATCTCAATTCTCACATACTGTTCCCCTTCTACAAACCATCTGGTTTGGAATCAACAGTTTTCTGATCTTGAAAGAGTAGGTCTTTCAGCTACTATAGATGCTCTATATGCTGGAAAAACATCCATGCTTTAGACTCATGTTTTCTGTTTTGCAACTTTGACAGCCTTGATTTCCTCATCTGTGAAATAAGGTTAATAATATTATTTCACAGAAACATTGTAGAATTGCACAGGGTCATGTATTAGAAAGTGCTTGAATCCTATATTGCATTAAACAAATGTTAGGCATTATTAATACAAAGAATACTACAGAGCCTTTAAAATATAGAAGAATAAGTAATTTCTACTCTGCATCATAAACCAGCCCAGGAATTACAGCACTCTGTTTCTGTTCTTAAATCTTTTAGCAGATTTTGATATATAGAGCAGAAAGAACCAAATGCATTAGGAAGCTTGAGAGCTTGTAATAGCCATAGGCATTAGATGTACAGGCCTCTGGAGACTCTCAACATCTTTGTCAAATTTTTCAGTACGCTTGTCAAGTTCCTTGCTTTCTTTACTGGACTGGGAATAAAAGATTTTTTAAATATTAAATCAGACATTGTAAACTGGCATATTACTGGCTAAATCTGACTCTTTGATACGCCTCATGTGATAGAATAGTCATCTTTTTTAAAAAGATACTTGTGAATGCATTTAGGTAGTATTGTGGATCAGGTTCTCCCAGAAGCAGGCCGTAAGCCAAGAATTTGGGTGTAAGTGATTTATTTTTAAAATGCTCCCAGCTGGGCATGGTGGCTTGTGCCTGTAATCCCAGCACTGTGGAAGGCCAAGGTGGGAGGATCACTTGAGCCTGGCAGGTTGAGGCTGCAGTGAGCTGTGATCACGCCACTGCACTCACACCACTCACTCTAGAGCAAGACCCTGCCTTAAAAACAAAAATACATAGATAAATAAAGTGCTCCCAAGAGAAACTGATAAGGGAGTTAGGAAACAGGATAAGGAAGAGGAGAAACCCAATAAGGGTATGATTCCAGGTGAAGTTATAGACTCGGCCTGATCCTGCAAGGAGCACTAAAACAAATGATACCTCAGTTTATCATTTGTATTGTTAAAGGAGGTGCACATTTATATACCCTCTTCCCCCGCAGGAAGAGGAGACAGCATAATCACCAAGTTCTTTCCTTGTCCTTATCAATGATTAACCTTAGGGCCCAAGAGCAAGACTCTGAAGGCCACGGGGTGAAGTATTAGTAGCAAAGCATATAAGAAGTCGAGGATGGGCACACAGCTGGTGAAAGGGATCTGGAGGTTCCAGTTGGGGTACCAATAAGGCCCACAACAAATGGGGGACATGCTCTCTAGTGTGTCACAGTCCTACCACTTCCAGTTCTCACTCCTGGCTAGCTGCAGCTCCAGCGTTTCTATAATGGAGGGACTTGGGCACGGCACTGTGGTTGGAAGTGGAATCCTACCTTGAGGCCATGCTGACTTAGCACTTTATACAAGATGAGAAAACATCAATTGTCCATACCTGCGACTGAAGAATATAATGGGGATTAGGGGAATTGGTGTTAAATTCCTCCCTCCCCAAGACCAGCCTTGTTTTCACCCCAACATTTAGCCATTTCATTATTTGGCCTGGCTTCTATATGCATTTTCATATGGTGATGACATAAATCTTGTGATAGGCGATTAACAGGATGATAGAATGTTAGACTGAAGAGACTTCAATTATTTGAACCTCTCTCTTAACTTTACAGAGCATGCAAGGAGGCTCCAAGATGTTGTGACTCTTGTAAGGTCACAGAGCTAGTGGTGAGAGAGACTGTGTAACACCTGTGTCTCCTGATTCCCATGGGGTTGCTTAGTCGAGGGCTCAGCTTCATTCAGTCCTTCTACATATGGGTTATAACTAGGCTGACTCCACAGAGAAACTGGGTTAGATAAATTTATTAAATTGTAGAGCCCAATATAAATGATTAAGTGTGGTTATAACCTCAAAAGAAATATCTTGTCCTGCTGAAACTAATGAGATTTGAGGGGCAGCAGCTACAGGTTATTACACAGAAAATGGAGGGCATTAAACTTAATTCTCTGTATGATGCCTTTCTAATATCTCCTAAATGTGTTTTATATCCTTAACGTTTCCCACAAACTCATTGGTGAAGGCCTCATTTGATTTTAGTTCATTGGAGCTGATGACTGAGGTAGCTAAGGAAACTGGTTTATACTTCACACTTTAAAAACATAGGTGATTCCATACAGTAACCTTTTGAACTGTCCCAGGCATCAGTTTGCTGAGGATACATCTCTTTAGAAACATGGTCAATGAAATGAGTTAATGCCTAAGCTAACATTTAGTATCGTGCTTCGTGACATGGTTTGGATTTGGGACCCCATCCAAATCTCATGTCAAATTGTAATCCCTGGTATTGGAGGAGGGGCCTGATGAGAGGTGATTGGATCAGGGGAGCAGATTTCTCCCTTGTTGTTTTTGTGATAGTGAGTTCTCACCAGATCTGGTTGTTTAAAAGTGTGTGGCACCTTTCCCCCATTTCCTCCTGCTCTGGCCGTCTAAGATGTGCCTCCTTTCCCTTTGCCTCTGTCATGATGGTAAGTTTCCTGAGGCCTCCCTAGCCATGCTTCCTGTATAGCCTGCAGTGCCATGAACCAGTTAAACCTCTTTTCTTTATAAATTACCCTCTCTCAGGTAGTTCTTCATGGTAATGTAAGAACGGACTAATAATACACTTGGTACAAAGAAAGCAGTTGATAAAGTTTTTAAACAACAAAGATTATAAGAACGGCTAAGGGCTTCTGACTTGGGTTGGAGGAGTATCTTGAGATGCTTTTCACTGTAATATTTTCAAACATCTACATGGGAAGCAAGAAACTTGGCCTGGCTGCTTGTTGAAACAATTCTTGAGAGGAGACCCGGGGAGGTCAGGCTGACTGGTGGGCATTGTTAGAACCGGAACAAAGGAGACTGTGATGAACTCAAGGACAAATTTGTGGGTTGAAATATGAGGATTCAGGTTGATGACAGGTAGAAGCTAGATTCTGGGTAGGAGCAGAGAGAACCTGGAAATACATTGCAGAGGATCAGAGAAAGAGAGGTAGAGTAGAAATTGGAGATAGAGGCTTATATGTTTCATAGCATGATGTACCTGGCCTGGCCTGAATATGGTTAACAGAAGCGGGCTCTGGCCTGAATGACTGAGGATCATGAACTTTGAAAGTCTGGAGGTCAAGTACTCCCTGCAAACTCCAAGGCTGTTCTGGGCAGTTAGCAATTAGCCTGGTGTGAAAAGCTCTCTCATTTATCTGTCTTCATGGTTGACATCTGTTGAGTCATTCAATTCACATCAAATTCTTTGACAAATGATGGTGGATATGATTTATTTGGCTTTTAAACAGTGTAAGTACAATCCAGATATATGGTCTCCCTCCCTTCACCTTTCAGAAGACAATATCATCTTAGCGACTAGGACAAACAGAAGATTCTATACCACCAGAGCTGTGCCCCAGCATCCTGGGTCTTTACTTTTCCAGCTCTCCGCTAGCCACCCTCCTCCTCCTGCTGGTGTTTCTGTGGTTTGGTATATAGAATAGGCCGAGCCAGTATGAGAATGGGGAGGTTCAAGCCTCACTTTTGTTGCCCCACTGACCGCTCAATTGCCATAAGACCATCATACCAGGCTAAGCAAGTAGACACAAATTTTACTTATGGAAGGGTTAGGCAATTTTAGCCTAAGTTTATAAGGAAGGCCAAGAGTTGATTTCTCCTTCCCCCAGATGCAGGGTGGTGGGAAGCAATGGCATCTTTTTCACAACTCTTTGTATCAGGTGTAGACAGACCACTTCCTTTTAATAGGCCTGTTATGCCAAGCACAGACTTGCCTCCCAAGCATTCTCTTAATAGGCTGGGGGGAAAAAAAAAACATTCTGAGGAAGAAAAAAATTATTCAATTAGCATAGAATCTTATCCTAGACCTTGGAGTCGATGAACCCCCATTGATTGTGTGGAAGTACATTTGATTTCTGTTCTGTTCTCTGCCCATACCTACTAAAACAAAAAAGAAGCTGTACTAGTCTTTAATGACCTATTTCTTTTTTGTAGCATAAAGGACTCTGGATTAGATTAAATTCTTTCAGTTCAACCAACAGTGGGGAGCTATTTTAGCTTTTTTTTTTTAACATCTGCAATACCCTAAGTGGAATAAATGTTTCATGAACATTGCTTATGATGATAGTAAGTAAGGGAGACTGATTAGGTATTTTTTGGTTTTCATTCCTCTCATTTCTCCATGGCCAGTCTCTTTCTGGAGAGTATTGGCTCTGGATTAAATTGCAAAATAGATCAAGATTTCCAAAGTCTTTGCTCTCAGTTCTTGCTGCCTTCCCCATCAGTGGCTAAGGGGCCTCATTTCTCAGACCCAGATGGTCCTATTCTTTTCAAATAAAAACCACTCTTGCTTATCTGTACTAGAGTAGAATTAATAAAAGCTTAAAGAGCTACCCTTTCCAAGCCTATGGTTAGAACAGAGATTGCCAGCTATTAATAAAATTCCTACTGAATCATACAGACAGATAACTTACATGGGGAAAGTGGGTGGATAAGCCAGAGTGGAGAGCTCATCATTGTCTACTGATGAGCTGCTACTGAGCTCTAGCTGACTGTGACAATGAGGAATGCTGGCCCAGTATTGCCAAGTATTGTCCAGGTTTTCAAAAAAGCTGGAAAGCTTGATTTTAGGGGAAATCTTCCAATTCTCCAGTGAGCTATATAGGTAAATTAGAATACAAGTGAGCAATCCCACTTCTAGCTATCTATCCAAGAGAAAGGGGATATGTCCATAAAAACATGTATAAGCATGCTCATAGCAGCTTTACTCGTAAAAGCTAAAAAATAAGAAACAAGCCAACTGTCTCTTTTTTAATGTTGGCTCCCTAAATTATCACCAAAACTACCTGTTGATAAAGACAAAGCTGAATCAAGACCTATCCTGACAGAGTCTCTTCACTGTCTCAGAGTGGGAAGGGCCAAGTCAGGATATTTATTGATAGCTTGAAGTGCTTTAAGGTGAGTCTTTCAGTGTAAGAGAGTAGTCTTGGTTAGGAGCAGACAAGGGTATGATAGTTTAGGATTAATGGACACAGCAAGGCAAGGCAAAAAGTTTAAAGTGACTAAAGGTGTAAATTATTGTTTGATGATTTCTATTGAAGAGTTTCAAGAATTTTCTGGAATGAATAAGTGGTTTCTGACTTTTATCTTCCTAGACAAGAGTTTCTTAAAATAGTAACATTATCCTGAGGATGCCAGTGGAATAGTAGAGTCATGCTAATGTAGGTAGTCAACTGCATAAATGTAGATGGTTTGGGTTCTCATCTTCAATAAGAGAATGAATACACCATGGCATATTTATAAAATCGAATACTACATACTACTTCTCAACAAAACATTAACAAACTATGCCTATACACAGTAACATGGATGGTTTTTACAGGCGTGATGAGTGAAAGAAGCCAGATGCAGAAGAGAAAATAGTGTGCCATGTTCAGGAACATATATAAAGTTTCCAGAAGAGGCAAAATGAATCTATAGAGACAGAAGTCACAATAGAAGTTACTCCCAAGGAGGTAAGGCAGGTGGTAGCTGTGGTATTACTTGGGAAGGGGCGCAAGGGACCTTTACAGTGTTGAAAATATTCTATAACTGAGTAGCAATCACATCAATATACATATGGCGATTGAGAAATCATTGAACCCTAAACCTACAATTAATATACTTTCTGCACTTTAACATATGTCTTACCTCAATTAAAAACATGTATACACACAAAATACCACCATTCTGCAATAACATATTCAAATAACAAGATATGCATTATACTCATTAAAACAATTGTCCCTGGTGAGGGTGAAGAGAAAATAGAAGTGAGATATGGGAATAAAAAACATTATGAAAACAAACATATAAGAAAGGGGCTTTGCCAGAATCAAAGGTGGCAATGCATCCTAAATTACAAATAGTTAATGATTCATTCAACTCTCTCCTTTTGAGATCTAAAATAATATATATTTAAAAGATTTTTTAAAAGATAAAACCAACTATAAAATGTACATGTGTCAAATATTTTGATTACTCATTAATCAGTATGAACCAGTTAGGATGCTACAGAGGGAACCAGTAAGATGCCACGACCAGTTCAAAAGACATTTAGAAACACAAAGGAATAAAAAATTCTAAAATGAATTTCTAAACAAGTCCAAAAAAGATTTAAACAGATTTATTCTCTCTCTCTCTCTCTCTCTTTCCCTCCCCCCATCTCTCCCATCTACCAATCTTCTATGTAATAATCAATTGCATTTCACTAGACAAAATATACTTGTATGTCTCTGGACAAGAATCACTTCTACTATTTGTTTTCTACAACTAGCAGAATTATTTTTAAAAGCAGCTCAGAGCAGTGAAAAGAAGTGATAACCTGGATGAGTGAGCTAGAGTGAAAACACACCATTCAAAGTGTGCTTATCATTCTTTTTCTGAATACATGCACACACACAAATTTAAAACTCGGCAATCTGAGAGCAAACATAGACACAGGCCTATTTTAGTCCAGGAACCTCAAAATTTCAAGTACTGGTTTGGAATGTTAAAAGGTGAGGGTGCAAAAGAGCCTCAGAGGTCATCTATTTTAAAAAGGCTTCAAACTATAGGAATGGCATTTTCTTATAGATTCTTGGCCACCAGTCAGCAAGAGAGATACATTTTAAGAGACAGCCTGGTCTTTAAAACGTTCAGAAACCACCTCAACTCATCCACCTTTCTTTTTGCTATTATGCCTAACCCTGATTCTGAAATATGGTCTCATTGTATAATATAGAAGAATCTCATAATATAGGTCATTGTCTGGACTTCTGATAAAATATCAGGATGTCTTTTTCACTGTAATCTAACTTGCCACGTTTCTGTTTCAGGCAATGGTAAAAGATACAGCCTAATTCTTGATCATGAGCCAGAAGGAAAGGCAGAGAACTCTCAATTTCACAAAAAGAACAAAGCTTCATTTATAGCACACCACTGTGCATGACAGGATTTCATGAGTCAGTCAATAAGGATAATTAAACTGTGTAGGTCAAGGACGAGACACAACCATTCAACCTCCAGAAAATCCATTAAACAAAAGCATAAAGAACATTATTTAAAAGCTGCAATATTTAATTATTGCTGCATTTAAAAAATTGCTTTATTGCTGCTAAACAATATTGAGAAAATAATAAAAGCCCAAATTCTCAACAATATTATTTCATCAAAAAATCAACTTCTGGCCTGGCGCAGTGGCTCACGCCTGTAATCCTAGCACTTTGGGAGGCTGAGGTGGGTGGATCACCTGAGGTCAGGAGTTCAAGACCAGCCTGGCCATCATGGTGAAGCTCCATCTTAAAAAAAAAAAATCAACTTCAAAACATAATAATAATCATCTGTAAAAAAAAAAAATCACTGTGTAAATTCACCACTTTTGTGCTTTACTTCTGCTGTTTCCTTTTCTTGGGCTGGCTTCTCATCTCTTTAAAACATCTCTTTAAGATTCTTTTCTAGGAAGCTCTCTCTGGGGATCACAGCATGCTAAATTTTTCCCCATTCTGAATCTTTTTAGTACTTTTTATTTTATGTTTTAGAGATGGGGTCTTGCTATGTTGCCCAGGCTGAAGTGCCATGGCTATTTTGAGGCATAATTATGGCACACAACACCCTTGAACTCCTGGACACAAATGATCCTCCTGCTTCAGCCTCCCAAGTAGCTGGAGCTACAGGTGTGCCCCACCGGACCCACTTTTGGCACCTGTAATGCATAATTTCTTCTAGCACTTTAAAAAATATCAACATAGCTGGGTGCAGTGGCTCATGCCTGTAATTCCAGCACTTTGGGAGGCCAAGACGGGTGGATCATGAGGTCAAGAGATGGAGACCAACCTGGCCACCATGGTGAAATCTCGTCTCTACTGAAAACATAAAAATTAGCTGGTCATAGTGGTGCACCTGTAGTCCCAGCTACTTGGGAGGCTAAGGCAGGAGACTCGCTTGAAGTGGGGAGGCGGAGGTTGCAGTGAGCTGAGATCATGCCACTGCACTCCAGCCTGGTGACAAAGCGAGACTCCTCAAAAAAAAAAAAAAAATATATATATATATATATATGTCGACTTTATAGCTCACATATGATGCACCCATAGTAAATGTAACTTTGAGGGGTCTTGACAAATTTGTATTCCTTATACCCATCACCATAATTAAGATACAGAATATTTCTATTCCCCCCCAAATTTTTTCACGCCCTTTTAGGCAATTCCATTATATCACCACTTCCGCCCCCAGGCAACTCCTGATCTGCTTTCTGTCACTGTTGATTAGTTTTACCTGTTCTAGAGTTTCATATAAATGGAATCATATGATATGTGCTGTTTGGTGTCCAGTTTATTTGGCTCAGCATAATGTTCTTACAATTTATGCTGTTGTATCTGTATTTGATTCCCTTTGCTTGCCGAGTTGTATTCTGTTGTACAAATATATCTCAATTACTTGATCCATTCACCTACTGTTGGAGACCTAAGCTGTTCCCATATTTTGCTACTATAACTAAAGCTAATATGAACATTTTTGTACAATCTTTGTGTGGACATATATTTTCTTTTAAAAAAATAATTGATTCAGCCTGGCGCGGTGGCTCATGCCTGTAATTCCAGCACTTTGGGAGGCTGAGGCGGGCAGATAACGAGATCAAGAGATCTAGACCATCCTGGCCAACATGGTGAAACCCCATTTCTACTAAAAATATAAAAATTAGCCGGGTGTGGTGGTGTGCACCTGTAGTCCCAGCTGCTTGGGAGGCTGAGGCAGGAGAATCGCTTGAACCCGGGAGGCGGAGGTTACAGTGAGCCAAAATTGCACCATTGCACTCCAGCCTGGGAAACAGAGTGAGACTCTGTCTCAAAAAATAAAAAATTAAAAATTAAAAAAATATAAAAATAGTCGATTCATTTTTATTGCATATATTTAAGGTGTCTAATATATTCTTATATACATTTGAATAGTAAAATTACTATGGTCAAACAAAGTAACATATCCATCACCTTATATAGTTTGTGTGTGTGTGAAAAGAGCACTTAAAACTCACTCTTAGCAAATTTTCAGTATACAACACAATATTGCTAACTATAATCCTCATGCTGTACCTTAGATACCTAGATTTATTTGTTCCACATAACTGCAAGTTTGTATCCTTTGACCTACACTTCTCCATTTCCTCCCTCTCCCTACCCTTGGTAACCACCCTTCTACTCTCTACATACACAATTTCTTTTTAGATTGTGCAGACATATATTTTCATTTCTCTCTTACACACATGTATGCATACATCTATACCAGCTATATATATATATTTTCTACATATATATAACATACACATATATATGATTGGATGGTAAATATATGTTTAACTTTATAAAAAAACTGCTGACCTGCTTTTCAAAATGGTTGTACCATTTTACATTCTCTCCAGATGTATATGAAAATTTCAGTTATCAAACATTTTCATCAACACTTGTCAGACTTTCTTATTTCTGTTATTCTGGTGGATGTACAGTGATATCTCATTGCAGCTTTAATTAGCGTTTACCCGAATGCCAATAATGCTGGGCATGTTTTCATATGCTTATATGGAGTAGAAAGAAGCTACAGGTTGGGTAGAAGGATCATCTAGACAAGCTAAGTAGAACAGCATTTGCCAGATCTCTCTCCTTGGGCCTTGAGAACAATTTCTGAAACCACTTTCACAGAAATATATAATACTGCAAATAATTTTTTGATTTATTTTGGATCATTTAATCATTTTTATGTGCATGACAATTGAATGAACTAAAGTGAAATATATAATTATTAAAAAGTTTATTTTAGATACGTTATTTAATATCAGTAATATATGAAGACAAGTCTTGCCTATTCCCCTATTAACAATGAATGCATGCTGTTTAATTTAAACTCTATAATAAGTGTGATTTGTCAGCTAATAAAATTAAAATATGACATATACTGTGTTTCGCTTTGGAACCTAGTATATACTAAAATGTGGAAGTGAAATTTAATTTTGTTCTATGGGATCTAAAAGCATTCAAATTGTTTTCATGGCCTTATATTTGAAATTCTTGCATTGTTTACTTTAAGATTTCAACAGGTTTGTGTTTATCTTTTTTAATGTTTTTCTTCTTAATGGCATGATGGGAATAAGATTTCAGAATTCGCTTGGAAAATAACACATGGCAGTAATGCATTGTGTTCATTCCTGAAAATTAAGAGCGAAATGGAATATTATTGTCACTATGCTGTCCTTCTTTTTAACACTATTTTTGTAATTATTGGATGTACTCTCAAAGATTTTGATAAGAATCATGCAATTTACGATCAATTAAGGTTCTATTTGAGGCAAATTAATAGTGATTTTTTAACAAATTTTTTATTTTTTTGAGACAGAATCTTGCTCTGTCCCCCAGGCTAGAGTGCAGTGGTGCGATCTCAGCTCTCTGTAACCTCTGCCTCCCGAGTTCAAGCGATTCTCCTGCCTCAGCCTCCTGAATAGCTGGGATTACAGTCTCGTGCCATCGCACCCAGCTAATTTTGTATTTTTAGTAGAGACAGGGTTTCACCATTTGAGTCAGGCTGGTCTCTAACTCTTGACCTCGTGATCTGGCTGCCTTGGCCTCCCAAAGTGCTGGGATTATAGGCATGAGCCACCATGCCCGGCAATAGTGATATTATTTTTCATTTTCATCAGTTTGTTTTATTTCAACACTTATATTCAATAGGTTTTCTGTCTTTAATTAGTGGTCCATACAGCTTAACAAATTAGTATAAGGCAAACATCCTTACAACCACCATTCATGTCAGAAGACAGAGACTCTCCAGATACTCCCTAAATCCTATACATTTTTGGTTCCAATCTCAACTCATCCTTCCCCCAACAATAGGCACTGTCTTACTTTATGGTATTCACTTTCCTATTTTTCTGTAACAGTTTCATAATCCAAGTGTCATCACTAAACTGCCATTTAGTTTTGCTTGTTTTTTTTTTTTTAAGTTTGCCTTTTGGGTCTTTTAATTTATAGGTTTCTTCTTCCTCCTTCTCTTGCCTTGCAATTCTTTGTTGTAGAAACGTAATTATTTCTCCTGTAGTTTCCAACAGTCTGGGTTTACTGATTTTCCCCGTTTCACAGGTTCTTCTGCCCTCTGTATTCCTATGAATTGATATTTGGATCCTGAAAACTAGTCAGATTCAAGTTTGGTTGTTTTAGCAAGACGATTTCACAGGCGATGATACACACTTCATCAGGAGACACCCAATGTCTGGTTGTCTCTCTTTCTGTGCCCTGTGCCCTGAGCAGCTCTCTTGCCTGTTGCTCAAATGATTTAACTCTTTACAAATTGCCAAATGGCAGTATTCCTATTCTCACATTCCCTCCTCAATTATTTACTGAAAAGTTTAATGAGAAACTTTGATTTATCTACCATTTGATTATGTAGTGATATAGTTATAAATGGTTCTTTCCTTTTATTTACTAATTCCCAAAATAAGTAATTGGTTTGCTAGCGTCTTCAAGGTGACCAATTAGCATGTGTCTGTGTGTGTGTGTGTGTGTCTGTGTGAGAGAGAGAGAGAGAGAGTGAGAAAGAGAGAGAGATAATGAACTCATTGATTTAAACATATTTGATGACATCTGACAGAAATGACCCTTATTCATGATAAAATTATCTCCTTTTGGGGCCAACTGTGAGTTGGGCTCCCAAGTCCACAAAAGATATACTTCAGAATTATTTTTAACAAGAATCTGGCTGTGAGAAAAGACCACTAAGGAAATAACAATTTGCACCAAAAGGATTTGCTTTGGCTCATGTAGCAATTTTGTTTTGTAGTCTGTACATGCCCTATTTTACTAGAAATGAATTCTGCTTTATCATTTTTAGTCTCATGACTGTGTGAGTGGCAGGATTTTCCAAAGACAAGCAGTATTAGAATGTGAATCACGGAAATTTAGGTTATTTCTCTAACTTCTAGAGAAATAAACATTGTCTGACAGGTGCAAACTATCATTCTTATTGGTAAATAACCACAGCGGGCCTTGAAGGGGACCCACCTTCCACTCTAAATGATGCATTGCCAGGCTTTGACAATAATTCAGTCTCTGGAGCACAGCACTGTCTGGGTCCATTTATGTCCTCAAGCGTCTTTGTCCTTAATTGCAGCCTCCCTTACTAGGCTCTATTTTTAACCCCTTTGAAATTATGGTTAAGTGTTTGTTTTTTTAATAAAGTATTTCAAACATAAATGAAAAGAGAACTATTATAAACATCTGTAGAAGGACTATCTAGAATTCCAAAATTTTATTATTTTGTAGTATTTACTTCAGGCCATTATCAAAAAGAAAAAAATATAATAAATACAGAGTCCCCTTAATTCTCTATACTAGTTCTATTTACCTCCCTCTTTGCATAGGCAACTACTATTTTAGTGTTGATTTGAATGATTGAAAGAATGTTGATTTGTTCTATGCATATTTTAATGGTTTTGTTCCATGTCTATATCTATGAAAAAGATTTAGAATTGTGTCTTTTCAAAGTTTTATAAATGTTATTATACTATATGGCATCTCATCTACTAACTTGCTTTTCTCACTGGATGTTTCATTTTGAGAATTGATCTATTTTTGTTGTTTTGAGACATGGTCTTGCTCTGCCACCCAGGCCGGATTGCAGTGGTACAATCATGGCTTATTGCTGCCTTGACATCATGGGCTCAAGCAATCCTTCCACCTCGGCCCCTTGAGTAACTGGGGCTATTGGCCATGCCACCATGCCCAGCTAATTTTTAAATTTTTTGTAGAGAGGGGTTCTCATTGTCCAGACTGGTCTTGAACTCCTGGGCTCAAGAGATTGTCCTGCCTTGGCCTCCCAAAGTGTTGAGATTACAGGTCTGAGCCACCAGGCCTGGCCTGGAATCTATCTATGTTAATATATCAAGCTTATTAATTTTCATTCTTGCATCCATTCTCTTGTTAATGGACATTCATGTTTCTATTTTTCCCTATTATAATAGTGCTTCAAATAATATCCTTAAACATATATGTGGGAGAGTTTCTCTAGGGATAGATGTAGAAGCAGAATTTCTGGGGTATAAAGTTTCAAATATCTTCAGCTACCAGATACTACCAAATTACTCTCTGATGTGGTTATGTACGTTTAAACATTTTATTGTGTGTATCTAAGGTGTACTCCATGATGTATGAGGTACATACAGATAGTAAAATGGTTACTATAATGAAACAAGTTAACATATCCATCATCTCACATAGTTACATATTTTTTCTGTCTATAGCAAGAGCAGCTAAAATGTACTAATTTAGCAAAAATCTTAAATATAATACAATATTATTAACTATAGTCTTCATGTTGTACATTTGATTTCTAGAATTGGGCACCCTACATATCTACAACTTTATATACTTTAACTTACATCTCCCCATTTCCTTTCTCCCCCGAGCCCCTCATCTTTGGTAAACCACAGTTTTGTTCTCCATCTCTGTGTATTTAACTTTTGAAAAAAAGATTCCACATATAAGTGAGATCGTGCAATATTTTGATTTTTGTGTCTGTCCTATTTCACTTAGCATCATGTCTTCCAGGTTCATCCATGTTGTTGCAAATGGCAGGATCTCCTTCTTTTTAAAGGCTAAATAATATTTTATTTTATATATATGATTGTTTTATGTATATAATGTTATATATGTAATTTTTTTTTTTAAAAAAAGAAAGAAGAATAAAAGAGAAAAACGAGAAAGAGAAAGGGGGAGAGAGAACAAGAATCTTTCTCTATTGCTTGGGATTTCATTTAAATCTGTAAAATGCTTATGCAATTACTAAAAAGTGATTTATTTCCTATTATGTGATCACTTTTAGAATAGGTATTATATAATATTGAAAAAAATATATGTTTGGTGGATATGGGGTGGTAAGTTCTGTAAATATTTATTAAATTTGCTTGTTCCAGGTCTGTGTTCAAATCGTGGTTTTTTTTTTTGCTCTCCATTAAGTTGGTAGATCTTCTTCCATCCTTTTATGTTAAGTCTTTGTGTGTCCTTGCCTATAAGAAAGGTCTGGGAGAGATCCAAGATGGCCGATTAGCAACAGCTCAGGAATGTAGCTCCCAGTGAAAGCGCAGAGAACGAGTGGACGCCGCACTTTCCGATGAATTTTTGTTGCCCACAGACCAGGAGATTCCCGGCAGAGGAGCCACACGGG